>JAUZSZ010000086.1:13500593-13511003 GCA_034780575.1 Labeobarbus marequensis
ATATACACTACTTTTCAAACATTTGGGAACAGCAAGATTTTGTTTTTTGAAGGAAATTAATACTTTCATTCAGTAAGGCAACATTAAACACAGTTAAAATATTACAAAAGATTTCTAAAAGATCACCAAATCAGCATATCAGAATGATTTGTGACCCTGGACCACAAAACCAGTCATAAGCGCCAATTTTGTGAAATTGAGATTTATACATCATCTGAAAGCTGAATAAATAAGCTTTTGTTAAGATAGGACAGAATTTGGCTGAGGTACAAATATTTGAAAATCTGGAATCTGAGGGTGCAAAAAAATCAATGTTGAGAAAATCGCCTTTGAAGTTGTCCAAATGAAGTCCTTAGCCATGCATATTACTAATCAAAAATTAAGTTTTTATATATTTACGGTAGGAAATTTACAAAATATCTTCATGGAACATGGTCTTTACCTAATATCCTAAGAATTTTTGGCATAAAAGAAAAATGGATCATTTTGACCCATACAATGTATTGTTGGCTATTGCTACAAATATAAGTGTTACTTATCACTGGTTTTATGGTCCAGGGTCACATTTCTGAAGGATCACATGACACTGAAGACTGGTGTAATAGCTGCTGAAAAATCAGCTATGTCATCATAGGACAATTAAAACAGAACATGGTTATTTTCAATTATAATCATATTTAATGTTTTCTGTATTTTTTTTATTTAAAAAATTTGGTGAACCTTTGTGGGCATAACTGAGCAGATATTTTTATATTGACTTATTTAGAACGTTGCACTTTCCATTGCATTTCTACATAAAAGGAGTTATTAAATAATACTTTTTTTTTGTTTGTTTTTTTTAGAAATTTGAGTTCAGCTGGTCCAGATGGACGTAAAGCCATGCGAGACTGTGAGGGTCTCATTGAGTGCATCATTTATTATATCCGTGGCAGCATTGCAGACTACAAACCTGATGATAAGGTAAAGAGCTACTCACATTAAATCCCCATCTTTATCAACAGCAACAGTAAGTCTATATCTTATCTTATATCTAATAATTAAAGGAGTCACATCACAAGGAATCAAATTTTCCTTGATCTTTGAAGATAAAAGAGCTTGATGTACTATGGAAGCTTTCATAACACAGACTGACTTCCCCAGTGGGGAAATAAAATTTTATTCAAACTAAACTCCTCAAACGATTCATTCTGAACGCTTGCAACTTTGTGACACAGATGAATGCATAAGCATGTGACTGTCCACATTTACGTCAGTGATACATGTTGGGTGATAAGAATGGGTGATAATGTGATCTGGAGTGGTTATTCCAACTGGTGAACAATTCATCATAATTTAATTATTAATTCTTATTTTCCAGGCCACAAAAAACTGTGTGTGCATCCTGCACAACCTCTCTTATCGGTTTGATTGTGAGTTACCTCGTCTGGATTCCCCGGTAGTAAAACAACCCAAACAAAATCACAATGCAGAAACTAGCAACCCCGGCTGTTTCATCCTCAACAGTCCCAAAAACTCTGAGGAGGTTAGTGTTATACCCTAGATTAAAAGAATAGTTTCCTGAAATGGGTTCACCCTTGGGCCATCCAAGATGTAGATAAATTTGTTTCTTCATCAGAAGAAATTCAGCATTACATCACTTGCTCACCAATGGATCCTCTGCAGTGAATGGGTGCCGTCAGAATCATGCTGATAAAAACATCACAATAATCTACAGGTAATCCACACAACTTCAGTCCATCAGTTAATGCCTTGAGAAGCGGAAAGCTGCATGTTTATAAGAAACAAATCCATAAAGGTGTTTTTAACCTTGCTTCCCCCTAAAATATTTTCTATCCAAAATATTGCTTTCTCCTGTAAAAAAGCAATCTTGTCTAAAATAGCACAGAAATACGCACAGATCAAGCATGTTTATAAATGAAAACAGTTCTAAACTGTCTATACATAAATACAATCTATGTATTTTGATGTGAGATGGTAACAGGAGATGGACTTTTTGACTGGAGGAAGTGTTATTATGCATTATGGACTCGAAACAATGGTTTGAAGCTAAAATGCCAGAATGATGGATTTGATTCTTACAAACAAGAAGATTTTCACTTCACAAGACATTAAGTGATCAACTGGAGTCATGTGGATTATTTGTGGTATATATGGACTATTGTGATTATATATGGACTATTGTGATGTTTTTATCAGCTGTTAGAATTCGCACTCTGACGGCACCCATTCACTGCAGAGGATCCATTGATGAGCAAGTGATGTAATGCTGAATTTCTCCAAATCTGTCCCAATGACAAAAAAAAAAACAACCTCATCTACATCTTGGAGGAGCTAAGAGTGGTTGAATTTTAAGCAATTTCTCATTTCTGGGTTAACTATCTTTTAAAACACATTAATGTCTTTCAAATTCGAATTAGAATGATTTAATGTTGTAGCTGATGATGTAATGAAAATGTGTGACTTTGCTTTTTTCTGTTGAGTATTCAGACTGACCAAAATGGCTCTCTCTAATGCAAATGTAGTGGTGTCAAAAACAAATTGACCTCTTATGTGGCATCATATGTTGTCTCACCTCAGGCTCAGGAAGGGGATAAAGACTATCCCTTACTCGAGGAGAACGGCAGCCCTCAAGGTGTTGAGTGGCTCTGGAGCGCCATCACTGTCCGCATGTATCTCTCTCTCATTGCCGTCAGCACAAACCAGCACACAAAAGAGGCATCCATTGGAGCTCTGCAGAACCTCACAGCCTGCTCTGGAGAGGTATAATCTAGAAATAAATCAAGGAAATAACTATAAGCAGCACTGACTTCAAATCACATTCACATGTCTTTTATCTCTATTAGACATCCCAAGCCATCGCACACTTCATCGTGGAAAAAGAGGGAGGCCTATCTCAGGTAAAGAAGATACTACAAGAAGGAGAGAAGGAAGAGATCAGAATATCTGTGTCACTGCTAAAAAACATCTCTCGTTACCGAGAACTGCATGGAGATATTGGTGAGCTGCCATTATATAACCATATACGCAATAACAGTGTCAGGCAGAAGAGTGAATAAACAAATGGTTTATGAACATCTCTTCAGTTAAACAGGTGTTACCAGAGCTGGTTGCCATCCTGCCCAAGTCTGACCAAAGCGAAGAGCAGCCTATAGAGGTCACTGTAACGATCTGTCACATTCTCATCAATCTGAGCCACACGTCTGTATCGAACACCTGTGCCATCATAAACCAAGGAGCGTTACCTAAGATCATCAGCATCAGCACTAAAGACAATGGGTACGGTTTGATATTCAGGAACTTTCAGTTATGGCATATATAATAAAACTCACAATAAAAGTAATTTATGTTCATTTATGTGACTTATTTAATTCATACTTTTAATTCTCAACTAAATCTAGGTTTGGACCCACTCGGGCGGGCCAGACAGCTTGTATTTTACTTCATACCCTATGGAGGCATTCAGAGCTGCATAGCAGTTTCAAAAAGGTGAGATGTTTGCATCCTACAGTAATGAAGTGATAAAGTGTTATTACTTACAATTAATAACTAATAAATAGCTTTGCAGTACATTCTAACCAATAGTCAAAGAAGAAGTTCGGTTTAAGGCAGCTACTCAAGGTATTAACAGTGTTTACAATGAAGAAATTAATGCAGTTAACTGCTGGAAGGCATGATAAAACTAATAGAACAAAACATAGTAGTTAGTTCATACCCGGCGTGTGACAAGTTAGTGTACATGTACATCGATTTGTGTCACTAATGCAGTGAAGTCATTTCACATCATTTCCTGATCTCATTATTCTGCCTCACCTTGTCCTGATCTTTTATGCCTCACTCCCTTTCTCTCTCATCTATAAAAAGTGGCAAAAAGGCTGACAATTATTTATGAAATGGTCAGAAAGATGCAAATATTTACTAATATTAGAAAACATTTAAACACAATGATATTTTTAATCTATACATTTTTAAAAATGTATATTTTTCTCGATATTTTTAAACATTTATGTTATGTATTTATTAATTAATTAGAAAAAAATTATATCTATAATAAAAATACCTATAATCAACACCTATATTGTGTTTTACTATTTTATTAATTTGCACGACTTTCCCAGGTTTGGAAATAACACTTTTAAAATTAGGCTAACTTGTATATTTCAGTTCTCAAGACCATGGGAAGCCTATTCTTCAAAGGGGCGACGTGGTGTATTAAAATGAGAAATATCTTGAGTTTTATTTAGCTTATTTTAAAGCATGTTTTCTCTCATTTAAAGTCATCCTGTGGCTTCCTTGGAAGTTGGTTGAGAACTACCGATCTAGAGTGCTCAAAAACTTTCATTGCTTTCATTTCATGTATATTAACTCTTGTCATCTTTTTTTTTTAAATCTATGGCAGGCCGGTTACAGGAAAACCGACTTCATAAACAACAGGACAGTGAAGGCTGTGAATTCAGTTCGTGATTAATGGGATCTAAAAATCTACCGCAATGAACAAGTCTTTTCACCTGCTTTTTTAGGAAATATTAAAAATGGTGCTAATACCATGGCTTTGGTGCGTGTTTGTATATGTGCTTTGTCTTAATTTAATACTTATTTTTACTTATATTTACTATGTGTTTAATTAAATGATAATAGTTATGTCTGTCAATTTTTATTTATTTTTTACTGACCCTTTTAAGATTTTTACTGCCTTTCATCTGTTTAAATAGTGATATTAAAAGCATTTTCATCAACAAAGATATTTATTTGTGTATTTGTTTTATTTTGCAGTAAGTAAAGCCACTTCCTAGCTTTGTGTAGCAAAACAGTGTCTAAGTTATTTTATATTATTTTCAAATAAACTACAATATTTTCTCCAGTCACTGTGGGGTTAATGTCTGTTTGTTTAGTTACCATGGATCTGTTTGAGTACTGCCTGCTCTAAAGGCTCTAGTAAACACGGTTAAAAAGCAAAGCATTAATAAAAAACCTCAAAGGAATTTGGCGTTATGCTTTGATACCCGTGATGATTTCTGTAACTTGAGAATCACGCTAAAGGTTCAGGAAGTGATTTGAACTCTTTTGAATAATAACAAATCATCATAATCCTCGGTGGTTCGGGATTAAGCGAAAGATCGAATTCGCTTTAGGTTATCGACAGAATCAGAACGCAATCAAAACGTTCGAATAAAACTGACACATGCATTCGTCGACAACAAATGACTAATGTTTATGCTTTGTTACTTTGTACAGTAGCTCGCTTTGTCCACAAATTATTTCAATGTACTTTTACGTCACATCCGTAAACAAAGAAGCTCATGCGAGCTGGACTGTGCCATTACGTTACTAGGGGGTGCGCGGAGTCAAGTACATGCGATATTGTCGACATATTTTATTGTTTGATTATAAAACAATCGTCTTGTGACTATTTTGTGTCTATAATATCTCTTTCCGACAGTTACATATTCGTTTCTCTTAATACCTTTAATTCTTATACCAAAGACAAAATATCGAAACCCCTATAGGTGCGGAATAATAGATTCTCCCTGTTTTACAAAACACTACAAACCAAGTGATATTTTACAGAGCCCTTTAAAGTCCTAGTGTACTAAGGAAGGAGCATCAATACATTTCATCTGCAAATCGAGGAAAAACTCGGTTGTCCACTGTTGTTTGCCAAGTCCTCACTTTCGGGGACTTGACTCAGGTAACTGTTACATAGTTTTATTCGTTTAAAGTTTATATATATATGATATTTCTTTGCAAGTTTAAGGAGCTGGACAATGGTTATGTTTACATCACTGACTCACTGAATGAAATGCATTACTACAGCATTTATAGTAAAACAGAGGAAAATTAAATCGAACACGTTCGTCTTTGCGTTGTTCGCTTTATTAAATGTACTGGCGCGCGCTCGCTGCCTTGTCTATTAATATTTATTTCACATACAAACCATAAAGTGACTGTTTACTGATTCCACGTTGCTAATCTTTAAATGGGTTGGGGTTTGCATGATCTGGAAAGTCCTGTTCGGCTGCTCTTCTGCTTTGACAGTTTGCTCGTGTTTTGTCCTTGTTTGTGTGCTGAAGATAAGGTCACGTGTGCTGAGCGCAGTGTGTGTGTGTGTGTGTGTGTGTGTATGTGTGTGCGCGTGCATGCGTGTTACAGCACCTCCTTTTAGGGCCCAGAGCAGCACGAGCTGTAACCGGTGCCAGTGGTGCTGTCATCGCTCTCTGCTAATTTAAACCTGACTGAGAATGTGCATTTATGCATGGGTTTCTGTTTTTACCATGAGAACTAATGTCTAACCAGAACCGGTCTAATAGGAGAGGAGGTCGCAGTGTTTTTCCCCCATGCTCAAAATAGATACTCACTTTTGAGAGTAACAAGAATGGAAGAGCTTGAACATGTTGTTACATCATTGGTCTTTCTTTTGTAACCAAGCTCCAAATACTGGGAAGTACTGGTATCTGTTAATTGATATAACTACAGCACTTTTAACAAGCTGAGGTATACAGTTCATATAAGTGTCCTGTTATGCATAGTTAAGTCGACATTATCATTTTAGAAATTATGATAACACTAAATATAATGTAGAATAAATAACACCAAATGTGTGTGTTTGACCAAATTATAGTGACTTTATTATTAAGGAGCACAAAAAAAAGTTTCACCCAAAAATATTCATTTATTATGATTTATTTATACTGAAACGTGTTATTATATTATATGTATTATTATAGTATTTATTAAAACTTTGGCTTACTTTTCATTTTTAAATTGTCACTTTCCATTTTAGTTTAAGTTTTAGTAGTTTTCCTATGTGTTTTAGCCTTTTCTATTATTTCAAGAGCTTTTCATCTGATATTTATATCTTATTTCATTTCAGCTTTATTTAAAGAAAACATTTTTAAAATAGTTTTAGTTATCAACAACAAAATTCTGACCCTCATGTTGTTCCAAACCAGAATGACTTAATTTTTCTTCAGTGGAACACAAAAAGAGACTTTAAATAATTTTTTCCATACAATCAAAGTAAATAGTGACTGAGATTGTGTTCCACAGAAGTAAGGAAACGTTGGAACGACACGAGGAAATGATGACAGAATTTACATTTTAGGTTTAACTATTCCTTTAACTCTCAGAATTTGCAGAGAATCAATGCCATTTCAAATTCTTGTTGTTTCACAGTAGCACTGGGAGAAAAAAAGGTATTTCTATTGTAACAGGTTAATCCACCATTAATCCACATGAGCAATAGATAAACCTGTAATTACAAGATAGTTAAATAAACAAGCAGTTTTGTCAGAGCATTAAGAATAATAGGTAGGATTAATGTCTTTCATAGTATCTGAATGTATTTTTATTAATTAATGAAGGTCATTGTTGACTTTTTGTTACTGATGCAGACTCAGCTTCCTGAAAAGACAAGCAGTTACTCTGTTACATTAGGAAACAGGTGTGCAGTGAAGCCTATAAAGGCAAAAGGGTGTAACGAGATAGGTTTGCTTTTAAAGATCACGCTGCTCTCTGGCTTTATCTGTTACCCAAGAGACAGCACCGGTTGACGTCTGAATCACATTTAAAATACAATGTCTCTTTGTGGGCCACATGAATATCACTGAGCCCTTTTATTGCCCATTTATTTTCCCTTGCCTTTGCAAGTCACTTTTCTTTATGTCAACGAAGCTTTATATCCTTGCGGAATTTTCCAGCACTGAAAGTGTGCCAGCTCTAAGTTTATCCTATTGTCATATAAGTCATTGCCCCATTTCCACTAAAAGCATCAGCTTCAAGTTTGTCTCAAAAACGCCTTCATTTTAGCCACGAAACCTTTCTTAGTACCTTTTTACTTCATTTGCAGCAGCCCCTCACGATGCCACTGAACGATGAACGTCCCACCTCCACCTCTACGGTGGCCAGCGAGGACCAGAACAGTGACACAGAGTCATCGGAAAGGTGCAACAGTTTGACCTCGTCTAGCGATGTGGACTGTTCTCGCCAGAGCTTCACCAGCGATTCGTCCAGCAAACACAACTCTCCTTCTTGTAGGTGTCCTTCTAACATTCAAATGGCAAAACAGTATTGGTGTAGATTTATTTTCATTAGATTCATCACAGAAATAGTTTAGCATTTATTCTGTTAGACTATCTAAACTAATGCTATTTTAGTATTATTTATATACAATTATAGTATTTATTAATAGTTCAAATTAGCTTTTATATTTTTAGTTTAGTTTTAGTAATTTTGTGCTTTTGTCTTTTTCATTAGTTTTAATTTATATTTTTATTGATTGTTTAGCATTCATTTACTTTTATTTCAGTTTTATCTTCAACTTATTTTAATGCAGTATGTCTATTTTTTTTTTAATACTATTTATATTTTAGTTTAGTTTTTCAATTAACCAAACGTTGTTGTTGTTGTTGTTGTTTTTAGTGTATAAATGTCTACTGGTTTTTTAACCTGAATTGCCACTGTGTCCTCAGGCAGCCCACCAAAAACCCTAACACTTGATGAGGTCATGGCCTCGGCTCGGGACCTTTCTAATCTGAGCCTGGCTCATGAGATCGTTGTCAACCGGAACTTCCACCTAGAGCCTCCGGATATACCTCAAAATAGGTACTAAACTGTTGTTATATAATTACCATCTCCAGATCTGGGTCCCACTTGATGTTCAGTTTGCTTGGTAACTGTACATAATTATAAACATTGGTCAAGAACAATTAAGGCTGATGATCAAGAAAACGTACACACACAAATATACAAAAGTCGATTTCTTTATGCATTTTGCATTCAGAAATATATATATACACACATATATACATACAATATAGAACAATTGAATCCAAACCTTTTTTCCTTAAAGCCTGGAGAAGAGAGTTAAGGATATGGTACACAAGGCCTTTTGGGACTGTCTTGAAACCGAGCTGAATGATGACCCTCCTGAGTACGATTATGCCATCAAACTTCTGGAAGAGATCAGAGATGTAAGTTACACGTTTACTCTGATACAATGATGAAAAGCAGTCTGATAATAAATGACTTCTGAATCTTTTTATCTCTTTCATTAAAGACCCTGCTGTCCTTCCTGAACCCCGGGGCCAATCGCTTACGTACTCAAATCATGGAGGTTCTGGACATGGACCTGATCCGCCAGCAGGCTGACAACAATGCGGTTGATATCCAGGGCCTTGTGTCTTACATCATCAATACTATGGGCAAGTTCTGTGCGCCAGTGCGAGACGATGAAATCAAGAAGCTCAAGGAGAATTCAGGCGACTTAGTGACGCTGTTCAAGTATGTTATTAAGGTGTCTTCTTGTTAAGTTTTGTAGAACTAGGCCAATTTCAGTTTAGCACACATTAGCTGGTGTGCATCTCATTCTCTTTCAAATTTGTGAAATCTGTGTACAGGTACATATATTTTCATGAACAAATTATGAATCACCAGTTAATTTTGTACCAAAATGTATTTTAAATATACAAAAAAAGTAGAAACAACTGAAATCACACATCTATGCAAAAATCTATTATGGGTGGCCTTACAACTAGTGTCATTTTAGTAGTTTGTATTAATATTTTGAATGAGTTTTTATTTTTTTATGTTTTCATTTTAATCTTAGTTAAAGATTTAGTAATTTTGTTGTATGATTTTTGTCATTTGTAGTAGTTTTTTTTAACTAAATGTCTGTATAATGTTTATTTCAGTTTTAGTTTTGGTTATTTTAGTACATCAAGTTAAACGAAATGAAAATGAGAAATGTAGCTAAAATAAATGTTTTTTTTTTAATTCTATTTCAGTCGAAGTGTATTTCAAGTAACAAATATTGTTTCAATTATTTAATTTTATATTTATATGGTTTAGTTTTAATTTTAGGTTTAGTCTTAGTTAACTATAATAACCATGCTTATAAGAATGTTATAATTACATTTTATTCATAGATATTTCAACTTAAATACATTAGAAAAAGGTTAAGAACAAATTTTGTGAATAAGCACAGCTTGTTAATTACATGGACATTTTTGGTAACACTTTACTTAAAGCCTTTATATATAATGCATTATAGAAGTAGGTTTAATGCATTAATTATGCCTAGTAATGCACATTATAATGTATTGTACAATCTCATGGATAATTGTAACCACAGTTAATACATTATAACATTTATCAATTCATTGTTACACTCTGCATTTTAAATTTGCTTAGAATTATTTACAACAGGATATAAAGTATTAAAACGCACATTACGAATAATTATAATGCATCATACCCTTTAATAACCCTATATGTGAATACAAATATGAATAATCCACGCAATTATTGAATGAGATGCAGTAAGTAGGCAGGAAGTAGTTGACTTGTAAATGATCACTTGTGTCGTAACAGGGAAATCTTCCGGGTGCTGGACCTGATGAAAATGGACATGGTGAA
>JAUZSZ010000086.1:13539042-13550777 GCA_034780575.1 Labeobarbus marequensis
ATGTGTGTGTGTGTAAAAATATATTCAAAATGAATTGATTTGTTTGAATTTTAACTATACTAATAAAGGCCCTGTTGTTATATACCATATCCTAAGGATTTATAAATAAAAGATACTTAAATAGATCAAAAAACTTCTGTTTCCTCTCTAAAGTGATATTGTAGTGTCACCTGCTGGTCAAAATGAGACCAAGACAAATAAATAAAATATTTTTATAATCAAATACACTGTTGCATAAAAGCTTATTTATTTTATATCTAGCTTTAATACTACCATCTGATACAACAGGCATGTCAATGCCAGAAGCATCTTTTTAATTGGTCAAAGGACTACAACCCTCAACGAACCAGACCAAGGTCTACATATAAGATGCAGACCATGTGAAAGGACATCACCAATAACCATGTGTGCAATACCTGGCAACCGTTGTTAATCAAAGAGTCCATGGCAGCTTTGATGGCTTGATTTGGAGGTTCACATTTCTCCACCTGGGTCTTGAAGTTGTGTTCGTAGTAGGGTCCCATCATGATGTAGTTCTCTCCCCATTCGTCCACGGTGATCTTTGCTTTAGTCTGAATAACAGTGTATATACCCCCAACTGAAGACAGACGCACAGTTGTGAAGGGAATAAAACATTTATAAATGAGAAACAGAGAAGATTAGCTAAAATAGAACTTAAAAACTAGAACAGTTTTCAAAATAGATTTAGGTCTCAAAAATCTGACTATTGATCTGAAGCTTAATGTTTAACCTGCTATACAGCCTCACTGATACAAAAGTATATGAATTCTGCACACATGCACACATTTTTTCTAAATGACAGCTGTCTTGTTGAACTATTTTCAAGCCTTCTGATAATGGGGTGAACAGTCTTGAGGTCAAATGCACTTTCAGGGGCCAAAATCACGACTAGATTCTTGCTAAGGTTATGCAATAAAAAAATATGAGCTTGGTAATGAGAAATCGTAGAATCTGGCATTTTTAAAGTGATTCTTCAGTTAGGGGCACTTTTGGTAATGGACCTTTTGAAATGTTACAATTTGCGCACTATGTGTCACAGGTTATTTCCCTTCTGAGCCATCACGAACAAATTACATTAGATGTAATTTCCAGCACATCTAAAAGATGATTATTATGTGGTGGAAAGAAGGTGATGGGGAAAGTGCATATAATTTTAGAATAAATTGGCCTACATGTATTTCTCTGGCAAAAGCTAATCTCACACCTAGTTTATCAAATACAATCATATATTATTTTCATACCTTTTGACAAAACTCTCTTTCTCTCTCTCTCTCACACACACACTTATAACAGCCATATAAAATTAATATTTCTTTTTTGTTGTAAATTTTAATATTAACTATAATATGTATATAATAAAATGGCCAGTATGTTTGTCTGGAAAAGGTTAATCTCATAGCTAGCATGTATTATAAATACAATCATATTATATTCACACAATTTGCATAATTTGACGAAATTACATCAATTAAAACATGTAACACACTGAAAACAGTGTTAAGTTCTTACCCTTATTGGTGACTTCCCACGAGACCTCAAAAAGCAAGAGGTCTTGCACAGGTAGACTTTCCTCTTCCCATAATGGAAGTCCACTTAATGAAGTTATTGACAAAGATCTGGATAGTCGCATCTCACAAATTCTTACAAACTGTTTTTATCTGTCAGCTGCTGTTGCAAATGCGAAATGGGCCGAATTACTAATACTGTGGTAAAAGTAACTTAAAGAAGCTAAAACCATCTAAACAGCCACAAAGACTTTCTCTTCCTAAAGCAGCGCCTGGAGGTTCTGGACACACTGTGAGCTGTTGCTCTCTCTCTTCCTCTAACCTTTAGTAAAGTCTTTAAAAAAAAAACCCTGCATGTGCACACTGTGATCGCGGGTCTGAAGTCCACAGACATCAGGGAGGAAGATTTGGCCCCTTCTGACCGGGACGGCACGTGCACACTCACCTAGTGCATATTCTTTTTTTGGTCCATCTAATACTTCTATAAAACAAACATCATATCATGGATAGATCCTTTTTCACAACACTATATATAATAAAAATAAAAAATAAAAAGAGAGAGAGAGAGAGAGAGAGAGAGAGAAAGTAAATATACAAGTTCTGACGCACGTCTACGCGTGTTTGACGCTTAACTTTTAGCAACATTTGTTATTTGTTTTTATAGAGAAAACAGGCTTTTTACAGGACAGTCCGGTGTCTACGTTGCATTAAATGGGATCCATAAAAGTTCATACAAAAAGAATACAGCTCTATAGCAAATGACCAAAAAATTAAAATGCCACAGACAACCAAAAAAACCATGCTGACAGAGAGATAAGCTAGATAGATAGAGCATGTTTATAGGACTTTTTTTAAAATTACCTTTCAAAAGACATTTTTTTGCAGTAGGCTATTTCAACTAAGTAAAGTAAAAACTTAAAACTGCTGATAAACTTTCTGCTGACCTGTACTTTTCCTTAGAAGTTTATCAGGCTACCACTATCAAAAATTACATATTTTCACATTCAGTAATTTGCATATAGGCTATTTACATTCAGGGTGTTAGCATCACACACACAAAATATAAAATAAAATAAATAATAATAATAATAATAATAATAAACAAGGCTGAGGGTAAAAAGTTCTTACCAAAAACCATCGCACTTTTGCATAATTCATACTCACACCATGTGAGATAATGTGTTGTCACATTATGCCAGGAATACTTTCTTGTTGTTATAATATCCAGGCATGATCTTATTACCATGGCAAGATGACAATGAAAGTTTACTATATTTTTCCACAAGGCACTGAAAATGACCATGATTGTACACCATTACAGTGGCTTCATTCATGTTTTCCTGCTACAAGCCCCTATTTTACTTTCATATCATGATTTCCCTGACACCGAATGAGAGAAAACTCAAATTAAAATGTGTGATGTGTATATAACCACACATAATGTTCTTTTGGTGGGTTTTGCAGCAGAACTTCAGCAGCAATTTGAATAATCGCAGTGGATTTTAGTGTACAATTTACCACAGGATTTCCAAGAAAAAAGCTTACATTTTAACATTTAAAATGCTCTGGATGAGGCTACAGGGAGGTCCTATTTGCCACAGACAGTCATATATGTAAAATAAGGTCAGAGGATGTCACCAGCCAAGCTTTATATTGAAGGAGGAGAGCAGAGAATGGGTTTGTTCACTGAAGAGAGAAAAGCTCAGCTGTGCTTCATAAGCTTTACAATTCAGCAGTATGAAAATCAAGGCACTGATTCTCTTCATGTCTGCCATGATCTGTCAGTCCACAGCTTTGAGAGCACCATTCCCTGACATGGATTCATCTGAGCCCATTCCAGGTAAGGATGATGCTTTGCAATCAAAATACATGGAAAATAAATCAAATGAAAGCTTGTTAGAAAGTGTACTGAAAAAGATATCTTACTTTCCAGACTCCAAGCAGCACTATCTCTCCATGGAGCGGAGGCAGTTTGACGAGCCCAGCACTTCGGACGACGCAAGCCTTTGCTTTTTCTTCCAAGAAAAAGACGAATCGAGTCATATTTCCTGCAAACATCGATTAACACGCAGTAAATTCAACTACAACCCGTTTGGGCTGCGCTTTGGGAAGCGAAATGAAGCGACAACTACTGACACTGACAGACCCAAACACAAGCACCTGCTGCCAATGATGCTTTACCTGAGAAAACAATTAGAAACTTCTTGAAAATCACTCTTCTATCCGATGGAAGGATGCGGTTTGCTTGGTTGAAAACTGTGGGTAATTATTTCAGGCACGCTTTGCCTGTTATTATGCTTTTTTATTTCTCAATCATGGAATTTTATGGCGCACTTGTTTCAATGAGTTCTTGTATTTGTGCAATAAACGTTTTATATTGTTTGATGGCTTTAAGTAAATCATATGTATTTATGATTGTTGACAGGGTGCGAATTAGGGGGAGAGGTAGTAGAATTAAGACTGAGTGTCTTAAAAGAATCATTTTTATATTCTTGTTTAATAATGCGTTTCAAACATTTCAGTAACAACTTTAGATGTACAAGTATCACTTCTGTTCATTTCAGAACATTAAGTCATTTTCACTTGTATAGTTAAACATCACAAATAAAACAAATGCGTTTTGTTTAACTTACGCGAGATAAAAATATATTTTAAAAATCATTATTATATAATTTGCACCACTCATTGTTGAAAATCCAGTAGGCTACATATCTCATTTTAAAAGTAAACGTTCTTACCAAAAAAATGGTACAAAATATTTGTATTAGTACTTGGAGACCACACAAACAGCCAACAGGCAGACTTCAATAGGTTAATTTATTAACTTCATCTTATACACACTCACATGACCAACACTTACAACATGATTCAGAAGAATGAATACATTTGTATCTATTTCACTTCAGTCCCTTCTCCTCTTGACTTAAACAGAAAGACCCAAAGAACGTTCCATAATGATCTCACTAAATTATTTCTAGATAAGAGAGGTGTTGGTTCTTTCTTTATTGCCCACACAGAGTGACTAGGTTAACAAGTGCAAATGTGAAGAACCAAAGATGTTTCCCTTTGATCATTCTCTTAAGAAGAAAAAAAATCCACATTTTGGATTATTATGCCTACATTAACCTCCGAAATAATAAAATACTTCAAAGCAACCGTGTCCAAAAGCAAGTGAGAAGAAAGGACCGACACAGAGTTAGAGAGTGTGTAAAGATACTGAGGGAGTGTGAACAACGTTTAGGAAAGGAGTGCATGGTGTGCAGCGGTTGATCTACAGGTCCTTCAGATCTTTCTGGATACCCCACAGAGTGTCGGCGCTCTTCTTCAGCTGAGCGATTTCTTCGTCGGTTAGGGTCATGTTTATGACGCTGCCCACTCCGCTGCTGTTCAGCACACAGGGCAGGCTGAGGTACACCTCCTCGCCAATACCATACATGCCCTACAGACCATACAATAGAAAACACATGAAGTGATCACTAATAACAACAACGAAGGACCTTGATTAATCAATTCTGTGTAGTTCTGTGATAAGAAGGATCCTGATTCTACCAAGATATTAAAATGATATTAAGGTGACTCACCTTCACCATGGTGGAGACAGGGTGGACCCTGTTCAGGTTCTTCACCAGGGTCTCGGTCAGGTCGGCCACACTGAGGCCGATGGCCCAGTTAGTGTAACCCTTCAGCTTGATCACTTCATAAGCACTAAGAAAAGATAGCAGTAACTAATTAACAACAGATATTTACATTATTTATGTCTGTAATGCTTTTCCAATCCTTGCAGCTGCTGTTTCTTTGTTGAACACAAAAGGAGAATTTGGATTACAAGCTCAGCGTCCAAATATCCTTACTATATAATAAGCAAAAAAACAACTATCGGATGAAGTGATTATTTTCTCTCTGCTAGAGCAGCGTGTTTCTGAGAGCACATGTCTGGTTTTCCTGCGAGAGCAAAGAAAATCTGAGTGTGAGGGAAGAGATTTGAGCTCGCACATTATATTAATGTGCTTTCGTGCTACAATAATGCGCTCTCGACATTTGTCATTAAAATAACACCTTAGTCTCCCTGCTACACTAATAGTAGTAGCTTTCCTCTGTATATACATATCCTTACAAGTACAATTTTAGTTGTATTATTTGTGTCCCCTTCAGAAACTGCTCTTGAGAAATTATATATTGCCCCCCTGCTGTTAGATGAAATTTACTCCCCTGCCTAGGAAGAGATGGAAATTCTTCAGTGCACATCTGATTGTACACTTAACTATCTCATATGGCCACAGGAGAGGATTTGTGAATGATAGTGAAGCAACACAACATGACAGTAACAACATGGTGGATATAGCATGTCCAAATATCATTCATACTACATAGAACAAATGTTTTAATAGCGGCAAAGTAAGCTTAAATCTAAATGTAGTACCTATTAAAAAGTACAAAACCTCCTTTTGTGTTCTAGAAGATAGCATATGTGTTTGATCATTAAAAATTTGTCTGAAAATTATTTTTAAATTAATCTAATTTTAATTCATATTCTCAACAGCACTGTGGCAAACTAAAATGTATTAATGTATATTCCTGATTTCCAAAGTCAGATAACAAGAGCCTATGACATAGGATTGTGACCTACCTGTCCACAACCATCTTGTGAGCTTCCTTCCAGTTCTCACTGTCTTTATCTGTGCCAATGTCAGGGTTGAGTTTCTGCAGGCTGACTCCAGCAACATTTGCTCCGCTCCACACAGGCACTGTTAAACACAAAAACAGCATTTTTTAAATAAAATCAAATATGCTGTGACTGATTGAAACCGTGTCACATCATGCAGCAGTTCACATTCATCCATTTTAATATTCGTTCTATATGCACTTCGTCCTCTCCACACCCATTTTAGCTCATATTTTCCTCTTCATTCAGCTCCCTCTCTCACCGCTGGAGTCTCCGTGCTCTCCAAGGATATAGCCGTTGAAGCTGCTGGAGTGAATGCCCAGTTTCTCGGCCATGATGTAGCGGAAGCGAGCAGAGTCCAGGTTGGTCCCGCTGCCGATGACACGGTGCTTTGGCAGGCCGCTCAGCTTCCAGGTCACGTAGGTCAAAACATCCACTGTATGAACACAGAAACAACCAAAGTTACTATTAATACACTACAGGAACCTGAAATGGACACAGATTTAGAGTGCCATTTTGTTTTTTTTGTTTTATTTTAAGTCTCATCAGAATTCACAATATATCTATGGCTGAGATATTATTTGCCAATAACTAGGAAAAATACAGAGAATTTAATTTAAAATATCTTATTTTAACAGGCAATTTTCTGGATTTGTTTGGATAATTTCATTCATTCACATTGGTTGTGGTACAGCAAAATTAAGAAATTAATTATAAAATTTAGCACGTTGTGAGTGTGTTTGCTCACCTGGATTGGACACCACAATGAGGGTGCAGTCAGGACTGTATTTGACAATTTGAGGGATGATGTGTTTGAAAATGTTGACGTTCCTCTGCACCAGGTTCAATCTGCTCTCACCCTCCTGCTGACGCACGCCGGCCGTCACCACCACGATGCGAGAGTTAGCAGTCACAGAGTAGTCTGTCGGCCAAATAAAAACCATCATAAACATACACTGCCACTCAAAACTTTGGATACCTGTACTGAATAAATAATAAACGAGCATAAATAATAAACCACTGTTCTGTGAATTTTCACAGGAGAAATCTAGTCTTAGTATATTAATATACTTAATTTGATAAAATAATCAGATTTTTAACACAAAGAGTCAGTCTCATGCAATAAAAAAAACTGCATCCCACCCTTATCAGCCACAATCTTAGGGGTCTTGAGGAAAAGGCTGCCATGTTGCAGATCCAACATCTCCCCCTTCAGTCTATCCTCCACAACATCCACCAGAGCCAGTTCATCTGCAAGCTCCTACAAGACAATATGAAACATTATTACTTGAAATACCTGCTACAATTTTATTATAAAGGTGTGGTCACAGGTGAAGGCAGTGTATTCACATGACCAGCTTGAATCTGCATGGGGAACATTTTTGCCCTCAAGTGAAACTCCTTTTGCAATGACTGGATTTTGCCAGTGAAACTTTGCCAAGCAATGGTAAATGTGACCACATCTTTATTTCAATACTATAGAAGCTAAAAAATAACACTTTGGTGATAAAGATGAGGGTCTCTTACCCTGAGCAGGATGCTGACGGCACATGCCATGCCCACCTGCCCCACGCCAACAATTGTGACTTTGTTCCTGGGGGGCTCAGCGGGGCCGCTGGCCAGAGGGGTGATCAGCTTCTGCATTACTGAGGCCATGATCCCGCTGGAAGAACGGGGCAGATCATGTTCACAATGCAAACTATTAGGAGCGTACGATAAATAAGAAAGATTAAAGAAACTGACAGGAATCTGTGGGGTAAATGTTAACTGTGTAAAAGTTGCAGTTAAACTCGACATGGTCAGGCACCAAAGCTGGGTCAAGGTAATAAGGTCACCCTCACTGCGTAAACCATTACTCCATACTGAGCAAATTACCCATATCCTGAGTTGCAAGCAGAGGCCCACTCAGTAATATAATTAGCCACTGGAGTCAGGTCACTCTGCAATGTATGTTCATGTTAGTCAATGTCCAAGAAAAAAAAAACTATATTTTACTGATAAAAACTAACTATAATTAATGATTTACAGCATCTAAGAGACTTCCAGATGCATTATGCAAATAACAAAAAATTATGTTTAGGCTCTTAGAATTCCATCCAATCAAGTTTATTACTGTTGACTAGACAAACCTAGATGAGACACCACCAGACATACAGGATTATGAGCATGCAAAACCTGACACACACACATACATACACAGAGAGATAGAGTTCATGTGTGACACTAATCCTCAATGGGCTCATGAGGATTGCGTTAGACCTTAAATATTATCATCTAGAAAATTTTAGATATTGCCACCATAAAATGTCTCTGAGTGCAATTCTCCCTGGCCATAACACAGCTACAACGTAACAGTCGTGTACTTTTATCTCCAAACCTTATCTTGTAATACTGCTGCTAATTAACATAACTCATTTATGCTACTGATATTGTTGAGCGGAAATAATTTCATTCTAACAAAAAATTATTATTATACACACACATACATACATATTTTTGTATATGTATTCAAACCATTTAAACAAATATTTTATAAAAATCTATTCAAATTAAAATTGTTTACATATTTCAAGCTAAAATAAAGATATTGTAAACAATTCGAATATTTACTCCTTTTAGATACAAAAATAACACATGCTTGTTGCCATTGTGTACACAATAGAAAATTAGAATTGATTAATAATCAGAAAAAGAGAGTATTAAAACTTAATTGGGCGCTCATAAAACCTATTATGACGCAACCGTCCTTATGACATCCTTGACGATTCAGATGCAGTGATTGCGTTTGAAAACAAACAGTAAATTGTAAAATCATGATGGTAATCGATCTGCTCTTATTTTAAGCGTCTCGAGTTAATCATGCATTCGCAGTTTGGCCTCCCTCCATCAGCTCTTCCGAAACAAGGCCAAATTCAAGTTCAGCGTTCGCTGGATTCCTCCATGTTCATGCGTGCACCACAAAAGCGTCCTTGGCTGCTCATCTAACAATTTAGATTGGAAATACGATTGTTACTTCACTTTTAATGCAACTGAAGGCGTTAAATCTCGAGGTGTGGTGCACGGAAGCGTTGCATTCATCACTAAACCGCGCATTTATCCGCCACTCTTCAATGTCACCATGACGACGGTGCTCGTTTAACACAATGCTAATCGAGAGAATTTATTTAGATGAGGCATATGCGAAGCAATAAAACAGCCATTCAAACCATATACATACATTTGTTGCAGGAATGTTAAATAAGTATCCTTAGCTGCAAGAAGGGCAGTGAGCACCGGTGAGAGAGACTGAGCGTGCGTGGTCTCGTGACTCGTGGAGGAGCAGGATTTGAGCGTGCGGCGCTACGCAGAGAGCGTATGACCTACTGCTACAAGTGCGTGCGATGCCCTTACTGATATGAGGAATATGAGAACGACAGACCGGTCCACTTTCCCCTTGGATAGTTCTGTCGAGGATTTCATTGTCACCATAAAAATATTTCCTCCTCACTGACCTTGCACTTAATGGCATCTGTATTAATGCAATATTAGAGTCATATCCCAGTCAGCACGATGCAAAGCTATATTACAATGAAAACATTGCATTTTTGCGCTTTCGGTAGATTATATGTGATTTTGGTTGCCCAAATGGAATCGCTGGAACTGCATGGCGGGTTATGTGTCTTATACAACCATGACCTGCAAAGATTTTGAGCTGTCTAATAAATACATCCAGATGCCTGCTGTGGTAACTCAAACATTATATTTTGAAAATCAAGACATTAGGCTTGGCTACTTTACATAAAGGTGACATCATGACAAACCAAAGGCTGAAATAACACAATGTACAGCGTAAACATGCTCAAATATTCAAAACTCAAAAACAGCATGATAAAAGAAGTGTCTCAAATGGCTTTATTTCATTTTGGAGCCATATTAATGTTTACTAAAGAGTGTTTCTGATGTCCATGATAGATAGAATTAATGTGTTTGTGCTGTGGCACCTCAGCAACACAGCCGTTTGCCTTCTCATGATCAAACAATACTTTCTTAACTTCTAAATATGAGGACCAATGAGGTTCCTGTTCCTCCCACTGACTTGTCCAATAAGATCATTCATCAGTCAGTGACATTTGAGCAGCATTAAGAGCATTGTAATAATTATTTGCTTACAAGGAAGAATGCATGTCTAGATATACATACACCGAACAAGGGAAAAAAGAGATGAAATAATAAATGTAGAAAGACGAAAATGAAAAGAGCAGGTGAGAAGATGAGGAGCTCTGTGTGTGTGTGTGTGTGTGTGTGTGTGTGTTGGGGGGATTATGGGACACCTTGCTGTCTAGTTAGTGCTGGGTTTTGTGGAAAGATTGTATAATAGGCTGTATTACATAACCGTTTGTGCCCCCTAGGTCTAGCCATTCTGGCAGCCACTATAAAAATGAGGAAATTTAACATTCTACCATTATTTACTCTCCTTCATGTTATTCCAAACTCGTTTTACTAAAATAAGTGATGTCTCTAAAATGTACATCTTGTGTTCCACAGAATAAAGTCAGTCATACAGTTTGGAACGACATAAGGGTGAGTAAATAAAGATTGAATATTCATGTGTTTTCCTTTAAGGCAAAGATGTCAAAGAATGCTTAATTCACGTGATGTTTATCTAAATTGTGTCAATCCTGCTAAATTTAGATTTTTGTAGTCTAAAAATGGCACATTGTAAATACCGAAGTACAAATACAACTTGTCATGTCACTGAAATTAGTTAGCCTATATCAGATGCTAGTTGAGAAATTTAAGTTAAATATTTATTTATTGCCATGGCTGATAAATGTATTTAGTGTCTAAATAGTGCAATAACTGTACAAATCACGGGTTTCCCCCGCATTGGTATAATTCATCTCATTTATTCCCACCAATTAGTGAGTAGAAACCCACCACCCATCAAACCAGTAGCCATTCACTGAGAGAGACTTTCTTCCATAGCGAGTTCTGACTAGGAGTCGGCAAAAAAAGAAACATTGATATTGAATGTTTTATATAGGTTAAAGAATGAATATATACATTCTTTTTCTTCATTAGACTAATAAGGCATGCAATTCATTTTCCACTGCCTAGGCTCTTCAATCCCTCTCATGGAATATTACAGTGGCTGCCAAACCTTTGGTTATTAATGAACCCATGTGACCCGGCGAGAGGACTGCATACTATTTCAGACTGACCTTTATGAGACGAGAGCTGTGACAATAGAGACAGACACATTAACTCACACTCACATGCACAAATACCTAGAGGATGGTATTTGCCACCACTAATTTCTTATGAAGCTGTACAGGCTTTTTACAAGCTTTTTTTGGCCTAAATCTTCTACCTTTATTGCCTGAAAAACTATTATAAATGTATACATTACAAACAGTACCAAATCTTTATTTATGTCAAATATAAAGCCATAACTAAAGGTAAAGCATATCTTCATTACTGCCTATTGATAGATCACACTACTGTAAAAATAACTGAATACTGTAAATAAAATACAGATTACTGGAGTGTTTTACAATAAAACAATA
>JAUZSZ010000086.1:13572370-13587363 GCA_034780575.1 Labeobarbus marequensis
TCGTCTCAGAGATTCAGTCTTAGATGAGAGCTTTGACATCCTGTCTGTGAGCAAAGGTCTGGGCTCTTTTCTTGCTGCCTTTAATGCCAAGATAAAAGCATGTTCATGAGGTCTGGATAATAATTTAGGCAGTTGGCACTATGCTAGTGTCATGGCCACCTACCACAGGTCTTGTTCTTCTCCTGTCTTGAGAAACAGAGTAGTATTCTGCAGATGAGAGCTCAGAGTTCTCCTGAAAACACCACACATGCATGCAGACCTGACTTACAATTGAGTAACAAAGTATATTATGGCCTTGGCTCATTTGTCAAACAAATATGAGCTCAACTAAACCCTGTCCACCCATGTGCAAACCCAAATGTGTTTTTTTTTACTTTATCACCACACCCAGAAATCAGGTGATGCACATTAATATCATAACCACAGATTATGTTACAGTGTCGTTGCTTGCAGGAACCATCTGATCCAGCCTGTGAGAAGATCTCTTCAACTTTCTCTTTATGTTCAAAACCAGCAAATCTTCCTCCTCCTCATCATCTTCATCCTCCTACACATCACACAACAAAAGGTCTAGAATTTTCCCATACAGTAGTATGGAGCTTATCTGATATTGACAGCAGGTAGAACAACATTCAAATATAGAGCAGTCATGTGACCACCTGCAGTAGGTCAGATCTCTTCTACACCAGGTGGTGCTACTGAACCCAGAACAGATAATGCTGGGAAAATATGCAGGTGGGGACGTAACGTGGGGAAAAAAAAAGTGTCGCAACTGTTTGCATTAGACAAAAGAACTGATTTTTTATTTATTTATTTTTTTTTAAAGAGGAAAGGGGCGACAGGATGCAACGATTGTACTTACGATCTTGAACAACTTTTATGTGAATCAAGATCCACTGAAAATAAGAAGTCTTTGATGAGAGAATTCTCTTGGCCATTTGTTTACAAGTGACCTGAACAAGTCTACACAGAAATGCAAAACTGAGTAAAGTCACACAGGAATGGGAAAGCCAAGCATGTCTGGAGGAAGCGAGGTGAATAAGAAGATAAAAGAGGATTAAAGTCTGGGCCAAGTTGAAGCTAAAGTGAAAAAGGGAAGAGATGTGAGACAGTGGGAGTGCTATCTGTAATTGAAATCATGTGAACATATCTTCAGTCTGCAGATTTTGCTTCATTTGCCACATACTCACAACTTTGGCCAGGCTGATTAATTTGCGGATATTAGACAATTGGCCTTAAACTAACTGTACTCGTTTAATAGAAGCTGTAGTTTGCCTGTGTGTCAATTTTAAAAACCAACCACCACACTTATTTACAGACAGAAACTAACTGGCTTTCATATATTTCCATGAATGTTGAACAAATATTGTGCAAAGTGACAGGAACTGGACAATTTCTGCGCTCTGATATTCGCCAATTATGTTACTACTGTAATGAGATGCATTTCTGAATGAAACAGCAACAAAATAATGAAAAATGCAAAATATTAATTTATATACAAGCAAATTTTTAAATTGTGAAAAGTAGCTATTCCATACCAGAATTAAGCCCAACTAAATGAAAGTTAAATCAATGCTGGAAAAGTCATTCAGGAGAAAAACCAAGCTATTATGCCTTCATTTAATATCACAAATAACATTTTATCTTTGTTTTGGAATAATGTGCAATGATGAAATGTTCACAGTAAGATTCTGTATAAAAGTAAATGTGATTTTGATTTCATACTGAGTTAATATATTTAACACTGCCGTTCAAAAGTTTAAGGTTGGTAATTAATGTTTATAATTGTTAATATAAATTAATGAAATATTATTACAATTTTAAACATCCGTTGTTGTTGTTTTTTAAATACATTTTAAAATTAAATGTATTCCTGAGATGGAAAAGCTACATTTTCAGCAGCCATTACACCAGTCTTGTATATGAACAGTAGTGTATATCTGCGGCATCGCTCCCTAGATATTGACATAGCTCAACCACCACTAGACACAACAGCACATTTCCTTTGTTGCAAGTAAACGGATTTAACAATTTGATTTAACGGAGATGTATTTTGGCAGGCATACAAAAGCAGCAAAAAAGAAAAAGGAAAACACAATGCACAGGTTTCTTCCTCACCCTGTTGTGCTGGCCACTGCGTGTTCTGATGGTTACTGGTGCTTTCCCTCTGCTCCTGATTGGTCTCTCCACAACTGGAATCGACTCGGCCTCTACTTCCAGTTCAGGTTCAGGCACAAACACAGGGGCTGGAACTACAGTTTCTGACAAACAATCAAAAGAGCATTTTTAACATGTATTTCTATAAGTATGTGCTTTTAAAGGGATCTGTTTGTCCATTACCTTCCTCCTTGTCACTGTACTGTTCAGAATCTGTGTTCCCATTCTGGCTGCCATCTGTCTGTGATGTCTCTGAGGGAGGAGCCACAGTCTCAGGAGGGCCTTGATCCAACAGCTTCTGAAGCCTCTTCTCGTAAACCTTCCGAGTGGACGCTGTTGTGAAGAAGACATTGGTTAATGTCAAATCAGTAAATTTCTTCTGATCATGACAAAATATTTCTGAAACGCATTGTTTGATTTGGAGCCGAATTCAGATCAAAATCGCTTTGGCATCAAAGGGTTCTGTCCTATTCATAACAAGCAGTGAGAAAGTCTGCTGCATTATCTGAAGAGCTTTCCAACATCCATTTAAGGACATTATGACTATTCAGGCCAGAGTTGGATAAACACACAAAGCTGCATGCTTGGAGAAACTGCTGATTTACTGATAGCCTTGCACAATACCACAAGACAACTGGATTATTCCAGAAGCGAAAACATTTTTGGGTGGTTGTTTTGCACTGTGATATTTTGTGTGTATACTACATGTTACATTTCATCTGGTGTTTATAAGATTTTTTGGGAGGGCTATTTCAATAGGTGTGGTTCACATACATTAACCATTTTCTACCAGCATTTGACAACCAGAAGTCAAAACACTTAATATCTTAATTTTTAACTGTATATGTATCTTTTTATCATTTAACAACTTTGTTGTATTTGTTGTGCCATGTAGCTTTAAAATAAATGCCACTTGGTTTGATTTTGTTAAATAAAACAATGGAGTATTGCTTAAGTCTCCAAGTACTTTTAGGTGGCCCACTGTTGAAACGTTACAATATCTGCAAATATTTACACTTTGTGGTGAGTTTGAATCTCAAAAACGGCTTACCAGTAATGGGTCCAGGTCTCAGGCCATACTTTAGTAACAGGCCCATCATAGCCTCGTTGCTCAAATCAGTGACTTCAACATCCTCTGGACGAACTTTGTCGGTTTTCCTGGTGGCTTTCTGTGAAGAAAGGTCACATTATCTTTACATAGTGAATATAGTAGTTCAGTATTCACATGCACTTTACAAAGCTTTAACACCGCATGTCAAAATGACATCATGGTAAAGTATTTGAACTTGTTTAAGCAACAGGTGTCTAAACATGCCTGACAGGCTACTCTGATTACACAGTGGAACAAGACGTGAGAGAATAATATAGTGCCCTGCCTGCTCCGAAACACAAGCTAGTGTCAAAGGAAAATGTGAGTACATTCTTTACATCCCCCTAGCCCTATATACACACTATTACCTACATAAGATGCAGCTGGGTGGAGTTTAAAAACAAGCCCTATGAAGAAAACATGTGCCTAGCATGTAACTGCAGGAGCAAACGTCAATTTGGATAAACCAATGAAGTTGGCAGTGAAATGAAAAATCAATAATGCTTATGCAAAGTGCCACTGAGATTAGGGACTGGAGGCATTGAGAACACAGACTTTTGGAGTGGGACAAAGCACGAACAATGCAAATCCAGCCACATTCCCTGGAGTCAAGCCCTGCTCCACAAACACGACCATTTGACCAAGGAGAAATGGTGAAAACAGTGAAGTGGAGGAGGAGAGAATGTGTTACGAGAGGCAGGAGGAGATCGTGAAGGCGCATGAGCTACAGTCAGGGGCCTTCACAGGGGCTGATCTGGAATGCTGCCTACTCAAAAAAATAAAAATTTCATAATCACAGCATTCCAGCAGGATGGAGGGGAAACCCCCCCCCCAAAAAAACCTCTTTAGTCCACAGACAACACCCTCATGCTTATAAAGTTTCTGCCAATGACAAACGGGGTCTGTGGACAAAATGGGTTTGAGGTTTCATAGAAACAAACTGAATTTGAATTATGAAAAAAAGAAAACTGACTATTGTACTACATAATCTATAACACAAATAGTACATCACAGTCATTTTTACACATTTTGAGAAAATATTTTAACATTTAGTATACTAGTGATGCACTGAAATCAATTTCCAGAAAATGGGTAAGCAAACTTAGTATGCTATGAGGATGTTGCATTCTCAAGTGACAAATTAAACAATTTCTAGGTAAATTTCTTCAGCAATGAACCGCCTCTTGATATTCCAGATTAATTAGTTTTTTTGTTTTGTTACTGTAGCAGTGTGTTATTTTTGGTCCTCACTTCCACTATCCAAAATAATATTGAGGATCTTGATTCTCAAAAACAGAAAAGAATGTGGTCGGAGGCACTGTATATAATGCATCATACTGTACATAGAGCAATTTTTTTATTTTGCATAATTTTGGCAGATTGAGCTTTTGCTTTTCTGACTTTACTGGTTCCAAGTTTCAGATCAGCAATATTTATAGGCCATTGCAGAGCTGCTTTTTCAGTCTGGGAATTGCCTTTCTACAGAAAGGCTCCAGATTGGGATTTTGCAAAGATGACAGACCTGAGCCAAGTCCTGCGGGTTTACACCAGATCGACCAGCGTGCCATCAGCACACGTGGCTCAGCATAAAAGTCAACTCTCTGAAAATTTGCAATAATGAGGCATGATGTTGTTGGTTACCCACAATTTACCCAGTTGTGGCTTTTGAATCACAGCTTCTAAACCAGTTTTACTGGAACATAAAAAGCATAATCTGCTCGTAAAACACTTTTACATTGAAGAGTTTGAACATAAGATCGGAGAACTAAATGAGCCACGATTCATGCAACTTATAAAAAAATAAAGAGTGAAGTATACTATGCATGCCGCTATAAACATGCAAAAGATGTACGTCACATGTTTCGGAAATTACTATTTGAGAGACAGCAACTTCAAAGAGGAATGCAATACACACAACACACACACACACACACACATCTGGCAGTTGAAGCAGAAATTCCTCTTCACAAGAAAGTATTTCCTCAATAAAGGGACCAAACCCACCATGAAAACAGCCTTGTGCTGCTCTCATTTTATCCTACAACTCCTAGACCTGTAACTTCCTATTCAATCATTTGTTTAATTCAGCGGTTATCAAAATGGTTATCAAAATGGTGTCCGTGGACCCCCAGGGGGCCACAAAAGGGTGCTAGGTGATTATGAAAAAATCTAGGGGGGGAAAAAAGTGCTTAAAAAGCATAAAAAATATATGTACATTATTAATGTAAATGCAGTAAATGTGCCACTGTGAAACTTAAAAATCAATGTCCCAAATACACTTGTGAACCAGGAAAAAAAAAAACTGCCAGCAGAACTAAAAATATATACATGTACACCCACAAAAATAGGCTACTTATACCAACATAAAATGGAATTAAACTAAAATGAAAGGTTGGTTATAAATGTAATTCATTTATAAACAAACAGATTAAAATAAAAATTTAATTGATAAAAAATAAATCATATTCAAGTACATACACATCCAACTGTACAATACTATCAGGCTAGCGAGTAGAAACAACACATTTCCATATTTTTAATATTAATGTTCACAGTACAAACTACCTCTTTATGCATGACACAGACAGACAGAGAGACAGACACACACACACACACACACACACAGTAGCTGACTTTTAAATTTTGAAATGAAAATCCCCAGTTTTAATGATGTTTACCAACTGAACTTAGAGTAGTCTTTTATACCAGATAAATATGCACTGACAAGTTTATTACTAAAAAACATCTTGGCAGACCAGATGAGGAGGGGGTTAATGACAGAGAAACACTGGTTCAGGAAGATTTCACAATGACAGGCCATACTACCTCATTCACTGGCACTGGAGTATAGAGAGGTGCCTTTAACATCAATCATCTCTGTTAAAACATAAAAGGTCTCTGTGGAGGTGTCTGGGTGGAGGTTTGAGGTAAACAGGGAAGGCTGAATAACCAAAACTAACTTGAAACTTTTAGTATTCACTCTGAAATTTGTATAAATAATGGCAACAACAGACACACCCTCATCCCTTATAAGCACACTATGCTTATTTGCCGACTGGCCATATTATGTATTGCAGTAGCTATGGGTATTAAAAATGAGTGACAAATACAAAGAAATGGAGGGAAAACCCCTTCTCTAAGAACAGGTGTTTCATCACTTCAGCATTATTCTTGAAATGCCAAGGACGAGCAACATCACCAGATTTAGATGCATAGCAAAACATAACTTTTTGAATTACAATGTTATGCTAGGTAAGAATTTCCACAGTATGGATCTCTTCCCTGAAGTGTTCATAATAAAACTGGAGCTTTTACGTTTCCTGCGACTTGAAAGGACACACGCCTTTCACAGATGTGGAACCGAGATAACATATAGCAGTGTAAGATTTCCGACACGTTATAATCACTGCAAATCATGCATTTATGATTTTAAGTGGATTTTAAACACTTGACTGAAATTTAAATCAATGAATCATACCGAGGCATTTACGCGGGAAATTGTCGCCCGGTAATAGGAAGGAGCGTTCGAATCGGTTCTTTCGAACAGTTAGCTTCAAACCACTGTTCTAAAAAATGATTCTTTCAAGGCTCTGCGTATAAACGTGATGCCTGAATTTTCTGCGAGACATATTACAATAAGCGTTCAAATAAAGCAATAAATACATTTTGCTGTTCAGACTAAGCATACATGTGTTTTGATTATGCCTTAAGGGCTTTTATTGTCATTCCAAGAGACCAAGTTAGGGTACTTGCAGCTGTGATTCAGCTTATAAGAAGTCATCTAACTCAACTGATTCACTGAAATGATCCAACTCAAAAATAACGATTCGTTCACGAACCGGACACCATAGTAAAAGTTGGCCATGCCGGTTTGTTTTCATTTGTGAGGCATGTGAATGGGCAAACCGGACACTTATGACATTTATTTACTCTGATAATCCTAACCTCTTCATTTTACACTAACGAACACGCATTTAGAACACGCACGAATCGATCCAACAGATACAATTCGAAACTGCGAATTACATCAATTCAATTTGATTCATTTTACATGCAAATCAAATAACCAGCCAAAACAAAGTACGCATTTCCAACCCAAGGAAGATCAAGCAACCCACCCTGCCAGAGCGGCTCCTGTTGGAGACCACGGGGGCTGGAGGCAGTTCCTCGTCGCTGGAGAAGACATCTGGAGAGCCGCTACTCTTTTTGTTTTGCGCGGTCAGATTCTTCAAGTACAGTTTCACGTACACGTCCTTCCTCTGGTCGCCGTTCGGCAGAGCCACGTTATGAGCCAGCAGTGCACTTTTAAGCTTATCTTTAGTGAGCACAGACGGGTCCTCCAGAAATTCCGACATGTCTGTTAGCTTGAGCAGGACACTATCGCTGGCTGAGACTGATTTCTTTCACGGGATCAGTGACCATCTTAGGAGAGAGACACCTATTGGATGCGTTCCGCAGAAAGAAGCGCTCTGATTGGTTGTTGGACTATTTAAAATCACTGGCGATAAATAGACGGGTTGAACCACTTGTTTAGTAAGAGATTCACTTACTAACTTCAAAAATTCCTTCGCATGTAAAATAAATATTGTGGAGGAAAATACATAACGAGAGTGAAATATAATTTTAAAATTAGCCTAGACATTAAAGGGTAATCGAAGTGCAAAATATCTGCAATGCTTTGAAATTAAGACTTTTATATTACCTGATTAATTACACACACACGTTTGTTTCTGTGAATTGTGGGTACTTTCCATAGACTTAATAAACTATATTTTTATCCCCTAACCCTAAACCTACCCCTTACAGAAAACCTGTTTGCATTGTTACACTTCCAGATAAACATCACGTATTATTTCTTATAATTTTTTTCCCTGGTGAGGTCCCCACAACGTTGCATAAACAAGTACACACACACACAAAGAAAAATATTCCACTTGATAAAGGTATGTCATCAACATTTTATTGGTGAAATGATTCAACTTATGTTGCAAACAAAGACAAAATTATTAAAGAACTTAAGTCACTTTTAAGCTTTACATGTTAACGTACTTCCCAGGCCGTCATGGAAAACATTTGCCACAAATTCACACTACTGTTGATAAACATTTGAATAACACGCTCCTGAAATGTACTGAAAGCACATGTTGCAACAACAACAACAACAAAAAAATCTTAACCAAAGTGATCACAGTGCTGCAGAAACCGAACGCTTATGAAGGAGCTAACTGTATCATGGGTATCAAAGAAATTGCAGGCAGCTGGAGGTTTAGCATTTGAACTAGTGCTCTCAGCTCTACCGCTTTCTCCTGATGCTCATTTCCACAATGTGTATGCACGTGTTGGTTCATCTCCACGCTCAAAAGTCACGCTCGGCAGTGCGGTCCGTCTCATGTGAAGAAGGGTGGTGGCACAGCACTCTGCTGGGGTGTGGTTTCCTTGACCCATCCCGTCCCCTGACCTCTCCCGTGATCTCTCCTCCTTTGCCTCATTGTCTCCCAACTCAGGCCTTGATCTCTGCTGGAGGGCAGTAGAGCGCTTCAGAGTTCTCTGATGACAGCTCCTCTGGAAGGGACAGAGAGATTTTAGTGTAGAATACAGAATCCAAAACACATATGAAGCCACATGTGACTTATGAGGCACTTTCAAATAGAAAATTCACTGATAAACAAATAATTTAGTATTGAATTATTGATGAGCAGACATTTGATTCATTCTCATTCAGGCAGGATCATGCCACATATTGTAGGAATGACAGCAGAGCGGAAAGAGCATTTCTTCATGCAAATGAGGCAAAACAAGCCACTTGTCAGCTAATGGCTGAAGTAAAGGCAGTGACATCTGTCATAAGCCTTTCAAAATCTACTAATAATTCTGGAATTCTGCAAATATGGCATTGTTATATTTTCCCATATTGCAAGCTTTTCTTTTGGTTAAAGTCGTAGTTAATGGTTTGCTAATAGCGAGAATTGGCCCTTAATATAAAGTATGACCGTATTATTTTATAGTCATCGATATATAATTATAAAATTTTGAGCCAGTCGTGCAGCCCTACAAACAAGCTGAGCAAATGTTTTAATAATTTTTTTTCCTTCTGAAAAAGGCAACTTTTTTTCCCAAATCGTGCAGCAAACATGTATATATGCATGATTCGAAAAGATGTAGACTTTATTTCCGAAAGCCTAAACTATACATACATTAACTGTAATATGCTTCATTAAAAGGTTACTCCACCCCAAAATGAAAATTTTGGCATTAATCACTTACCCTCATGTCGTTCCAAACCCCTAAAAGCTTTGTTTGTCTTCGGAACACAATTTAAGATATTTTTGATGCATTCTGACAGCTCTCTGACCCTCCCATAGACAGCAATGCAATTAACACAATCAACGTCCAGAAACGTAGCAAGGAGATCAGTAAAATAATCCATGTGATATCAGGGGTTCAACCGTAATTTTACGAAGCTACAATAATACTTTTTGTATGGAAAGAAAACAAAAATAACAACTTTGTGCAGTGCAGCTGACACAGAACAGCGTACGCTGTTCCCATGCAGTGGATACTCTCCAAAATGGTGCTACGGTGACACGGAGGATACAAATTGTTGAATAAAGTCATTATTTTTATTTTCTTTGTGCACAAAAAGTATTCTGGTCACTTCATAAAATTCAGATTGAACCACTGATGGCAGATGGACTATTTTGACGATGTCTTCCACACTTTTCTGGGCCCTGACACTAGCTGCGTTTCCATCCACCTTTTTTTATGAGCATTTTGGAATATCGCATTAAAAAAAAAAAACACTGGATGGAAACACCAAGATGCGCATAAATTTTAAAAATTCGCATAAAAAACTGCGCACATTTGAGTAGGATAAATTTTTATCCGATAAGAAAAAATGCGCATAAACTACGATGGAAACACATTTACCAAATAAATTCCTCCATGCGCATTGAAAAAGTCATGTGACTTTGCGCAATGGGACGGGATAACTTTACTAACCAGCGGACTGATCTCGTTCCACAGCATCTGAAATATTGTATGGTCAGTCTGAAAAGCCTGAGCAAAGTCTGTCGTCAAAGTATTTCTGTATAATTGTCTTACACAATTGCGTTCCCAAACAGCAGCATCCGCCTCCGAAAGTAATAACCGCATTTATTATGTCTCATCTCCTCGCTCTGAGGAGCAAGTACTTTGTGTCATATATGAAAATTATTATATTCAGTGGTTTCTCCTATATTCTTAGTAATATTTAGTGCCACAGTTTACCAGGAAGTGACGATTTTGTTCTCTTTGACTCGATGGATGGAAACGGTGCTTTATTCGCATATGTTTTATGCGATATTCCAGTTTTTTTAATTTGAATCTTTGGATGGAGACATAGCTAGTGTTAATTACTGGGCAGTCAATGAGAGAGTCACAAGCCTCCCGGTTTTCATCCAAAATATCTTAAATTGTGTTCCTAAGACGAACAAAGCTTTTACAGGTTTGGAATGACATGAGGGTAAGTTATTAATGACAAAATTTTCATTTTGGGGTGGAGTAACCCCTTAAAGGAAGCATATTAGACTATTAATGTATGTATAGTTTAGGCTTTCAGAAATAAAGTTTACATCTTTTCGAATCATGCATATATACATGTTAGCTGCATGATTTGGGCAAAAAAAAATTTCAGATGAAAAAAATTGATAAAAAAAAGTTTGCTCAGCTTGTTTGTAGGGCTGCACGACTGGCTCAAAATTTTGTAATTATATATCGATGACTATAAAATAATAAGGTCATACTTTAAGTTCCAATTCTCGCTATTAACAAACCATTAACTGACTTTTGCCTCAAAGTCCTAATTTGCTGCTTATTAATAGTTAGTAAGGTAGTTATTAAGCTGGTGTTGGGCAGGATTAGAAATGCAGAATATGGTCACGCAGAATATGCGCTTTATAAGTACTAATAAACAGCCAATATGTTAACAGGCATACTAATAAGCAACTAGTTAATAGTGAGAATTGCTCCCTATACTATAGTGTTAATATAAATAAATAATTATTTTATTTAGTAATAAGAATAACTATTATTACATAAAACACTGAAAGTAAAAAATATTACTATTGAAATGTTTGACTGTAAAATAAAAATAGGAGTATTAAAGATAAACATACTGCTATTACTACTACTAATAAAAGTTTTTACAGTACAGCTGTAAAATTTCAATACTAATATCTTAATTTCTTCATTCTGAAATGTTAAACCACAAAGTTTTCACTTGAGCAGAAAACTCTGCAGAGAGCCCTTAAAATTTCTGTTTTGTTGACAACAGTCAGTTTATCAAGTTCTCATTACAAGTTTTGAAATAAGTTGGAGCACTGTGTTCCCAAATATATGTTTTAAGCGACTCAAGCTCAGAGTAGCATTTACTGCAAACTGAGCTGCTTAGAGACACTGAAACACTGGATCATGAGCTGTTTGCTTGTAAAAGAATGCAGTGGAATCCATATTTAATTAAATTTCACTAAGCAATTTTGGTTTTAATTCAACCACTTGTGCTGCCCTACATGCTAACATTCTTGATATCATTCTTGATATCATCTTGACATTCTTAATATCTATGTAAACTCACCAGGCAGGACACATTTCCACAGGCCGTATGTTTTCCCTACAGCTGTCTGCCACAGACGAAGAGTGCCGTCCTCTGAGCCACTGGCATACAACTCTCCATCAGGGCTAAACCGCACACAGTGTATGGGCCCAAAGTGACCCTTATATGACTCTGAAAGAGAGACAAACTCAATGTCAAGCATGAACAAATAAGTATATATTTGTGAGCCAATCTATAACAAGCTTTGTTTTTTTCATAATGCAGTTAATTATATTAACTAAGCAACTATATTCCTACCCATTTCCTCTTTGGTGGTGTAGTCATATTTATAAAGTTTGAAGTCATCTCCTCCAGCCACAAAGAAGTCTTTCTCAGGATGCAGTGAGGCAGAGTGAATGGAAGCAGGGGCATCCACAGTCTTAATCAAGTCCAAACTAAAGAAATCAAACAGAAACCATTTGACATGTAAATGTCAGTACAGTTTAAGGACATGTTTTTGTCTAACTTAGTCAGCAAGGTAATATTTGCATGATATGACAGATTGTAGTCATCTACCTCTGGGCTTTGTAGAAAGCGATGGTTCTCCCGTATGTGATGACGAGGATCTCCCCATCAGGAACGTACTCCATGCTGCTGACAGAGGCATCAAACGACAGAGTCTTCACTGCCTCCTTTGTGTTCTTGTCCCAAAGTCTAAACATAAAAGATAACACACATACATAAATTGTCAAATATAGATATACTATAAAATATCTGCCTGCAAAAAAGCAAAGTATCTACTGTAAAATTCAAAAACTTCATCCGTTACCATTTTGGCCTCTTACCGGATAGTTTTGTCCTCAGCAGCCGAGAGAATTTGTTGGTCATTGTTACACCACAGAGCTTTCTTTATGGCAGAGGTGTGGCCTGTGATCTCCTGGGGTTCTGCATTAAAAATGCCAGATAGCCTTACATGTCATTTTATCTTTTAGGTATTATGACTAAGAATTGGATTTTGGAAACCAAAACAATTCCAAAAAAAAAAAAAAAAAAAGTTTTACATACCTGCTTCAGGTTTGCCGAGATCATAGATGCGCAGTACTTTATCATTCCCACCAGTCAGGAGACAGTTACTGTCCTGTTGATTCAACATATGCTGGTAAAATATCTTCATTTAACAAAACAATGGTGTTCGAAAACATGAAGTGACATTACTGAAATGACATAATTAATGCTGTGACAAAATGGTAGCTGCATACATACTTTGGATTGTAGAGATCAAAAAAAAATCTTAATATTGTTCAGTCTTATATCTCCACATTTGTGTATTTGAAATTACTCAAAAGGGTGCTGTTTTCATTTTTTTTTTACTCTAAGATATTTAATGCAACAAGTAATCTAATAAATAAGCAATATATTTAAAAAAGTATACTTATAAAAGATTTTTGTATTTTCCAATTTAAGTACATTCATATTTCTAAAGTTGGGGTCTGAATTTATTTATTTATAAAACAGCACTGTCATGAAACATTAAAATTTAAAATAACTGTACTCTATTTGAACTTATTATTAAAATTTTAAATAACTTTTATATTTTAATTTATCGTAAAATCTAATTCACATCCTGCGGTGGCAAATCTGAATTTTCAGCAGGTATTACTCTTCGATGTGACACAATCCTTTAGAAATAATTCTAATATGCCGATTTAGTGTTGTTGTAAACATCTGGCTCTCTGCATCAACTCTTACCTGTGTGAAGTTCACAGATTTCACAATGTGCTTGTGCGCCAGGGTGAGGACCTCATCTCCAGTGACAGCATCCCATACCTTTCTGTCAGATTCAAACAAATAAACAAAGAAGATAAAATAACTTTTCACCCGTATCATTTTTTGTTACTATTGAACTTACGCTGTGAAATCTGCTGCGGCCGTAGCTGCTTTTGTTGCTTCTTTATTCAAGGTGGCACCCCAGACAGCACCCTTGTGACCCAAGAACGTCCCGATCCAGTCCCCTGTGTCTCCCTGGCGCAAGATAGGTTTGCCATCTGCAGTTTTGGGTTGCCAAAACAAACTTTCATATGTATTTCACAGGCACTTAACCCATAAGCACTCACTTACTTTAAACAAATTGTTACTCTATTTGCTCAATGCCTAGCAAGAAGACCATGTTTACTGTCAAGGATTGGTTTTAATATTTGAGAACACACCTACCTTTACACGCGCTAATAAGAAAATATCCATAAGGAGTTATTCCACTGAACGCCAGATCCACAACAGGTCTGGTGTGACCAGAGCAGGTGAGAGGAGTCTGTCTCAAAGCCATAATCCCTGGAGACCTAAAAAGATGACAGGACACATGTGGAATTTTACTCAAACACAGCTACGCATGTATTAAAAATCAAGAAGAGGTCTAAAAACAAGGCATTTAACAGAACAGATGTGCTGGCTAACACAAGCTTTGGCTAGACAGGAAATCAAGCATTACCTTGCAAAGACGGCAAAACAACGACACACACCAGTACTTTGTGGCCAGGTTACGTGTCGGGGAGGATTGTGGAGCTCAGAGCTGCACTCCCAGCTACAGTGCTGTGCCACCAGCTACACGAGGTGTGTGGGAGTGTGTGTAAGCTAAACTCGAGCCCTAGCTAACGCTACAGGAACATAATGGAAGCACCAGCGTGAAAACCGGCCATCATTTCCGGCCCGCGACGCCACGAGATTGGTCAGAATCGTGTCACGTGGAGCATTATAGCGTTGGTTGGGTACAAATAGTCCTTTTAGTACATATAAAATGCTTGCTAACACGTATTGTAAATGTTATTGTTTAAAGTAAAAAAGAAGAAAAGCCTATTAGAAAAGCTTATAACCGTGTACATGAGAACATTTGTTCAGTATTATGTGATACGAACTCAAAATGACGAGAACGTCATACGGCATTATAATTTATAAAGAGGAAGTTTATCAATATTATTAAATAATTACGTAATAATGACGACCATGAATCAAATTTTAACCAGAGGATTTACCTTCAATCTATCAAGTAAACTTTTTGAGCCACGGAGTATGGGATCAATTTCCCGCCAAATGTATTGCAGTCACGGATAAAAAAATAACAAGTGTGAAAACAAATTTTTAAAAACGCAAGTAAAAATATATTGCACAAGATTTAAAACTGAA
>JAUZSZ010000086.1:13683478-13695090 GCA_034780575.1 Labeobarbus marequensis
GATGAAGAAAGCTAGAGAAAGAAGGGAGTCATAGCAGTTGACCTGACCCTTTGCCCTGGCAGGAAGGTGAGAGTAGGGTCCATTTGTAACCCCTTCACAAACACACACACAGACTCAAAAATGCACAATCAAGGCAACTGTCACAGGCGGCCAGTTGAAAAAATAAACCTGCAGCTCCCCTTAACAGCTCCCAGACTGAGCTTTCACAAGAGGATGTGTATCTGAGCTGGCCCGGGACAAGCGAGGGCCTTGTGTGAAAAGTGACGAGTCTTCCAGAGAAAAGAGGGATCAAAGCGATCTTTTTTTCCCGTTTTCTTTCCGAGACCCAATTGCTCATACAGAGGATAGCTTAGAATGGTTAGATCTTTCCTTTTTTTTAATATTTAAATTGAAGTATTTAAAATATTCATTAAATATTATAAACTTAATTTATATTTTAGTATAAATTATGCAACTAATAATGCATTGTTTGCCACTGTTTGGATGATGAATTCACAGCTTTCATGGAGATAAAGTATAATTTCCTGCTATTATTGCAAATAAAAACCTAATAAATATATGTATGTATTTTTTGTAAATAAACCCTAACATTAAACAACAAATATAATTTTTTTTCAAACACATCTAAAATATGATGCTGAAAATAAAATAAATTTCTTGTTTCCCATCTGGGCCAGCAGAAAAAACCCTTATTGTTGTAGTGCCTGGTTAGAACACATTATATAGAAAAATTTCAAATTGTTTAAAACTGTGTCTTGAGACCTCTGCACTCTGTCCAGCTGTTTTTGACCGAAAAGGAAAAAAAAAGAAAAAAAAAAAAAAAAACTGTGAATGCATCTAATCATTACTGGTGGACATACCCCTAAACCAGCATAACTATATAGGGTTTACCAACCAGTCATTCAGACTACCTACCAACTAATTTATTCTAGAAGCATTTGTTGCTTTGCATGTCCCTAGCGCAGTCAGTAAGATTCACTTCATTAAAATGTGAATAGACCTCTGACACAATATACTCTAGAATAGATGCCCTAAGTCTAGAATTGACAGGTGTTTATACACGCACATAAGAAAACACACCAGCCTCATCAATCACAACCGAAGGCTTTTTACCTCGCCTACTGAAAGTTCAGCTTTGGATCAATAAGTGGTTTCCTCTCTCTCTAAACATCCTAAGGCTGCCTTTACTGCCTTGCCTCATGTCACAAACCACAGTAATTAACCAATTTGTAACAATGTAATACCTGTCAAGCAGCTCTCACTGCTAATTAATGACTGGGCTTAAAAGATAAATCCCTAAAGCAGCACAGTGCTGTGTTACATGAGGGAGAGAAGGAGAGAAAGAGCTTAGCCCGAGGCTCTTATTGTCCATTACCACTTTTCTTTCCATCTTTTCTTCTCTCATTCTGTCTCTTTTGCTCTGTAATCATCTCCTATGTGGTTAACACAGGCTGTTCTTTACTGTACACTACATTTAGTCGACTTCATAAAGTACAATGCATCTGTTCTATTAAATGCATAGATCTGGTTCTGAACGCTGGTCAATACAGTACTTCAGTCCTTCATGATATATTTCTGTATCACCATGTCACTATGCAGCACCCATCCACCCATACAGTTTCCGTAGTGGCATCTATGGTGTATCATGGAACCTTTCTACTAAACAAAAGTTTCTTTATAGTAGAAAAATGTAATTAAAATGTTCTTCACATTAAGAAAGAATCATGGTTCTTTCAAGAACTGTTAACTTAAAGGTTCCTTGGGGAACCCAAAATGGTTCTTCTATGGTATCACTGTAAAAAGCCCCTTTTAAATGTAGAGATCAACTATCAATCTTGGTTTAATTTCAGGGAAAATACCTGCTAGTGGCAAAATAGATTGTAATGAATTTGCTCGGAGCAATTTAAGCAGTTTTGCTAACTTCCACCATTTTTCGCCAAAAACCCATTCCCAAAGACAAACTTGAACATACAAAATGATTCAGTGTTTCTAATTGGTTAAAAAAATGTCAGCCATCCCTCTGACTTCTTGTTTGCTATCAGTACATTTTATGTGTAATATTAAAAAAGCCTGCTTTCAGCACCTAATTTAAAACGACCTACTAGTTTTTATATATTTGTGTGTCCATTTCTGATCTTAAAGGGTATTCACACACAGAGCGGGGACAGTGGCGAGGGCCCTTTCCAACCGCTAGTCATCGGTGGTTGTGGCGGGGATGCTCTCTTACTGAAATGTCAACACAGTAGGGTTACCGCACCGACGGCTTGATCAATGGCGCTCGCTTTTCTGCTCCAGGAGCGAGAACAAGCTTCGTTTGATTAAATATTTCTGAGCTGCTTAATGAAGTACATTTACTCCCGAGTTAGCCTCGCGAAAACACGCCGCTAGCGCGAGGAAGGTGTATCGAGGCTTGTTAAAGTGACAGTAGAGTGTGTTCTCGCTACGGCTGAGTGACCTAACAGGATGTATCATTAACCGTGCTAACATGAGCGAGGCTGTTGCTTAGCAAGTCATCCTGGCAGATCATTAACCGGGGCTGGCGAAGAGGCTAGCACTAGGTGGATTAGCATACCTGAGCTCTCAGAACGCTTGAAGATGTCTAAGGTGACATTTGATACGTACAATTATAACTGTGATTATTCGAATCTAGAACCGCAAAACCAGCTCTTCTGACACAACCACCAATGGAAACAGCGAATACTTTGGTTTTGTACCTCAAAAAAGAGACACAACAGATAAATCAACCATCAAACACAACATGCATACACTCTGAGGTCACATGAAGACACAAAGTCTTTCGTTTTTACCTTTGATCTCTCCAAAGTTGCCAGAACCCATGGCCAATAGCTTGTCCTTCCAGTCCTTAGACAACAGCCTCTCAATACTGGGGGCCTCTGGAGGGGAGACAGAGAGAGAGAGAGAGAGAGAGAGAGAGAAAGAAAGAGAGAGAATTACCACAGGCAGGCAACATCACAGTATAGCTCATTTAAAGTCCATTTGCTGTAATAAAGGCCCGTCTCTCTAATGGCACCAACAGTAGGGCAGGAGGAAGAGAGGATGGAGAGAGAGAAAGACAGCGAGAGAGAGAGAGTTGAGCGGCTTCCTCACCTGCTGTTAGCCAATCATTAGCCCTATGCTCCAGCTAACACAAAGAGGCTCTTAATGCACTGGGTACAATGGACACATTATCGAGGCTGTGCGCTTTGTTTTTCTAATACACCCCGCGGACCCGCTAACCCCTCCACCCCACACGCTAATTACTAACCTGCCAAGGACGGACGTCTCAAACAAGAGAGAGAGAGGAAAATTACAACAACTCTCAACACCCCCCTCTGTATTCCTCTCTAACACACACACACACACACCAGCATCACCATCACAACAATTAACTGCGATATGAAGCAAAATGAGAGGAAGAAGGAGACATAAAGAGTGAAAGAGAAACACAAGGTGTGTATTTGTGGTAAATGACAGCAGTCAGTATTTTAGCAGGTTGAGAAATGACACAACTTTTTTGTGATTTCCTTTTCCTTTATGATTAATTTTTATCCTTCTTGTCATTCTACATCCTGTTGCTCAAATAGTAAAGCATTACACTTGCAATGGCAAGGTCATGGGTTCAATTCCATATTATTTTTCGTGATAAATCATGTTTGACAAACAACCTTAAAACTTATTTATTCAGCGTTTTAATCATTAAACCCTTTGGAATATTAAAATGCAAAATTGATTTATTTTTGTTATTCTTCATCCTGTAGCTTAAATAGTAAAGCATGACGCTGTCATGGGTTCAGTTCTATATATCTTTATATGACAAACTGTATGTTGAAAACATCTTTCTCTCATTTAACTTATGTATTCAGGCTCATTTACATCTTAATCACTAAACCCTTCAGAATATGAAAATTCATGTTTTCAAAAGCATAAGCAAAAACTTTAAATACACATACGCATGAACTCTACATTCAGTCATGATTTCCTTTTACTTTTCTTTTCCATTTCCCATCTTTCCTGTACCTCAAATAGTAAAGCATGATGCTTGCAATTTGAAAGTCAAAAGTTTGATACCATATGATTTTATATGATAAATCGTGTCTTTAAAAGCATCTCATTTAAATCTTAATCACTAAAGCCTTCAGAATTTGAAAACGCACATCTTCAAAAGCAAACACAAACACATAAACACTTCTCCACCAAAGTAAAAACACCAGGTGGCACCATTACCAATTCAGCTGGAGTTAAAACACTGAGCACTAACCTGTGTCTTTGCGACTGATAGACTGTACAGGCCCCAGGTGGGCGGCACACACTTACACTCAAAGACTTGCCAAATAGAAGAAGACTTGCCAAATATTTAATGTCTGATTAGTGGTCAAGCTTCCTCAGTGGCATGTCTGCAATTTAAAGTTTATCGCATTCTTGTCTCTTGAGTATTTCTGAATATCCTCTGCGTTCCTGGTCTCGCCTTTGGACTTCAAAGTTCGACAGTTTCAGGCCTGTAAAAGACAGCCTTTGGTTTATGGACACACTCCCTCACCGTTCAGCCAATCACCTTCACTGCTGCTGTTTCTACTGACAGCTGTCTCACTGTCACCCCAACAGGTGTTATTAGCCCTTGGCTCTCTCTCTCTCTCTCTCTCTCTCTCTCCTCTATTCTGGCATCTGTGCGTAACAATGACAGAGGCTTTTAAGCCCGAGAGCTTTGACAAGCGAAAGGTTTCAACAAATGGCCACTCCGTCTATCCCCCCTGCCTGCTTTCTCTCTCTTTCTGAGTATGTCACTTTCTCCCTCTCTCTCACCACAGCACTGTAATAGTTATTATTTTTATTTATTAACATGGCCGCTATTGTCCCTGCTGACAGCTCCTTCACTTTAACTATTAATAAAAATAGAAAGCCCTCTTTTATGTGACAGCCCGCAGCGGGGATCTGCGCAATCGTTTACTGCAAAATGGACGGAGAAGGAAGCAGATATGCTGATGTATCTGTCTTTCATGGCAGCTCCCCTGTCTTGATCTCGTTCTTCATGTTCTCTTATGGTTTGGTTAGAAAAGGACTGTTGCGGTGCCCTTTGATAGAAGCACCTCTCACTTCAGCCTGTGATGTTGCTTTTAGTTTTTTCAATATGAAATATTGACGCTTCAACATATGCTGGAATTATAAAATTCTAGAATAGACTCTAACCTGCTACTTTATATCATGTAAGTATACTAATAATAAAGACTTGTATTTGAATGTAATGTACTGAAAACCACAAATGAGATCTCTTAATATCTCAGTTGTTTCTTATAGATAGCAATGAAATGGAATGGATCGAGGCTTAAATGAATTGAGAATTTCTCTCAAAATTAAAACAAAATACTCCACTAACCTCACAAATTTCTCCTTTAAAGTTTCAGAAGTGTCATATTATGCTCAGAATACATTAAATACGTAAATGAAACCCATCTGAAAACTGAATGAGCAAACTTCTAGCTAGAAAATGTTCTATAAATATAAAAGATAAACATTAACTGCAGGTTTAAATCCAATATTTGCTATGTGAATAAGTTATCATTAAAAAATATGTGCATAACAGAGAGAGAGAGAAAGAAGTGAGAGAGTGCAGAAACTTTGGGACTGCTTCCATTAGTATATTCCCAATACGGCAGCACAGCTTGTATGCATTAGTGTGAAGGGGTCTTGTTTGTGGCAGCTGGGTGGAACCCTGGGTATGCACCCTTACAAGGTGGGGAGTACATTGTTGGTGGGACCAGCACTGCCTGAGGGGTACAACGGAAAGAGAACAGTGTGACTCTTGGAAAAACACACTGCAAGGGTGTGTATGAGAGAAGGAACGAGTGTGCCAAGATGTATTTCAATTAGACATAACATGATTGAAAGAGAATGTTTGCTTTAATGCCTGAAATCTGAAATATTGTTCCTAAGCAGCTATAAAAAAATAGTGCAAAAAATAGTGAGCAAGATATAGGTGTGACATTGGTTAGAAAAAATTCAAATAAAATATGAATAATAGCATTAATAAAATATTTGTAATTTTCATAAAAAAGGAGTGGCTCATACTTAAAAATATATGGTTATATTGTCCCTGGACCCAATTGTGGAAACTCCTGGACCAGTCAACCATCCTGATCCATCCCTAGTCATATGTCTCTAGTTGTGTCTGGAACAGGATGTTCGGCAGACAGATCTGACAAACAAGCGCGTCAGTCGCACACACTCATCTGTAAACTGAATATGAGATCACAAACTCACCAACCACCACACCAGCCATGCCAGCATGGGAGAGGAGAAGTTAATCTGACAATAATAGGTGAATTATGGGGCATTATTAAAGTTCATTGGCTCCAGAGGACTCCAGCTGCTGGGCAGAGCCGTAGCCAAGATGTCCGGCCACCTGGCCCAAAAGCGTGGAAGACCCGCTCAAGATGTGCCACCACCGAGTGCACTTTCATTCTTCACACACCACAGTCCAACTTAGGGCGGCCCGGGCTCCGTACTTCACAAACAATTTCATCACTCACTCTCTGTTTCTCTATGCCTCGCCGTTGTGATGCTATTTTTTGCCCAAAACGCTCTGACTCAGCCCGGCCAACTCCATTTTTCCAATTATCTCATATTTGCAAAGCCAATGAGATGTTTTGTTCGGAAAAGAAAGAGGGGGCGGGGGTTGGTTTTGGAGGAGTGGAGAAAAGCGGGGAGATGGAGGGGGAATGAGACAAGGAGAGCCAGGCCCACGGTGGACAACAAAAGGGCCAGTGTCCCAGCGCCAGCTTCACGCGGGTGGGGAGGGCTCACAGGAAAGGCCCTGGCTCGGGCCTGGCCCAGCACGCAGCACCAGAACAGGCTCCACATTGACTGCTCTTGGCAGAAAGCAACACGCTGCAGCAGCTCCCAGTCACCACAGAGGTCAGGATTGAATAACCAATTATACAAGCACCCAGCTAGTTTATCTAAGGTTGGACAGAAAGGATTGTCACACACTTTGAGTTCAGCGCTGTATATATGTCCAACATGAGACACGCACACACGGGAGTCCAGCTGCGCTTAGATCTTTCTGAGGAGTGAATACAAACACCCACAGATGGGTTTCAGTCACGAAACTAGTAATTAATTACTGCCTTTGTGGCTAAAACTCTGTAATCAATCAGTAGTCATTTAGGGTGTCATGTTTAAAAAAAAGTTCATGGGATTTTAAAAAGCCAATGGCAGAAGTTCGATTCAGAAACAAACATGCTCTGCAAACTCTGCTCCTGAATTCCCCTGTCAAATGAAAAGATGATTATAATCACCCTTGATCAATTTATGTACGGCTGTTATTTGCATAGAGACCGTGTTGAAAATTCTTTCTAAAGGACGTTCAAACATCGGCAGTCGCTTGTGTTTTCTCCCGGCGCGGTAGACACTGCGAGACTGTGAGTTTAGAAACGCACTGAGCAAGAAAAAAAAAAACATCGGACCAAAGCTCTCATCAAAAGCCACCATTCAAGCTAAAAGTCCCAATTATGTGTGTTGATGGAGGAAAAGGCAATGCTTAGCAACACTCTGTACAAACATTCACACACACACACACACACACACACACTCACTCTGAGAGAATGTCTTTCTTCTTTTCGCTCAAAAAAACGTTCCTGTCTCAGAGAGGTGAAACAAGCGGAAAGAAAAAAAGAAACATGGAGGGACAGCATGCGATGGAGTGAGATAAGGTGAGATTTTGTGCAAAGTCGTAATGCGTGAAGTGTGTGGAGTAAGCAGAAAGAGCAAAGCTGAAGCTAAAGGTCAGGATGTTAAACTCCCTTCACATTCAAAGCAGTCACCAGGGCAACAGGGACAATTTTCTAATACAAAATAGAAAAAGAAAAACACCTAGGCTGGAAAAAAAAACCCTGTTTATTCTCCATCAGTACTGTACTATTTTTTTGGACATTGTGACATCATGGGTAAACAGAACTATATATAGTTAGTCCTTATTTGAATTAGTCACAATCACAACATCAGACCTTATGAAATTGTTGTAACTTGTTTGCAAAACCATTTCTACATAAACTGATTATTTTATGAACAATTTACAGAAATGTATCATTGAATATTTTATTGCATTTGATAGAAAAGCCTAAGTGTGAACTACATTTACAATATGTTCCGTAATGTGATACAAACGAAGTCCCATGAGTGCTGCAAAGTGTGCTCTTCATCTCTAGTCCTCACTTAGATGACGATAAATCAATTTTCCATAAATTAATAGAAAATAATTCCCAACTAAAGTTGCAGGGTGAGATTTACAAATTGAAAAAGTCGTTTATCTCTGACGGAATTGTGCCCTTCACATATCTGCAATCCTTCTCTGACAGATGGTGTTGTGGGTGCTTATGTCCAATTTGATTTGAACCAAAACTCCCGCCAAATTTATTCTGGCACCTCTCACGCGGTGCCAAATTTACACTGCCAGATTGAAATAACTGCGTGGAGGGCATGACATTGTGAAGAAGAATGTGAGCAAAACCATCACGATGTGTGAGAAAGTCTGAGAAAATTAAGACGTTCTCTGAGGACATCCAAGACTCCAAATCTGGCCGCCGTACATCTGAGTATCAGCCACGCTACTGATACGCACACACACAAGCACGCACAGATATATGCGATTGTACATACATGTAGAAATTAATTAACACGCACACATACAGTGATAAAATAAGCCTTTTTATATTCCATATGCGGCAAGCCTGACTGTTGTTTGCTTTTAAATAGCAGGCTGAACAAGTGAATTAACCTGAACAAGATAACATCTCAAAACTCTAAAAAGATAAAAGAAAAGAATTACATATGATGTTTGCACACACTTGGGTCTGAAATATAGTATGCAACTGTGGATTATACTTTAAACGTATGCTAAGCAGGTAGTTCACCCAAAATTAAATTTTTTTCAATGTATGGGAAAAATCTGTTCAACTGAAGAAAGGCAAAGGAATACGGGACTGAAATAACATGAAGGCACTATTCCTTTATTAGTGGATGATCTTCTCAATTTCTTGTGCTGCAGTGTCAGAAGAAAGGGTTAAGCTGGGCTCAGGGCTCCCCTCTCCTCCAAGCACACACATTTCTCTTGTCAAAGGCATCCTGTTAAAGTAGGCCAGGGCATATTTGTGCTTCCTCCGTGTGCTCTATAATGTAAAATGACACTTTCAATCTGTCTCGTGGCAATAACCCCTCTTCAGTGCGTCTCGCGCGCAGCCCAGTCAGCAGAGAGCTGTCATAGCCCTGGGGCCCTGCCGCCACCCACTTTCATTACATCCCTTTAAAATGACAACAAAAGAATACAACGTGTTCGTCCGAGTCTCTGATGCATTAACTGCGGGACAGCAGGGGGAAAAAAAAGCTTTGGACTGAGGCAACAGACACATAACGGTTGCAAACACTTGCTCTCGCAAAGTCGACATCACACGGACTGAAACGTATTGACACGCACGGTTGAAAATAAACAACTAACAAAATAAATATATAAAATTTGTCAAAGTGAACGGCAGAGGCCGCGGTGTCTGTTAAAATTACAATTGCTGTATGACACGTTGAAGTGTACTGTGGCTTTCAGAAAGCAGCTGTCACAGGCCTGTCACACACACAGGCAGACTATGCTGACATGATAATGCTGCTTTGCATTTTGGAGGCAAATAAAACACACACACAAGGCAGGCCCACTCAGAAGTCTCCATTTTAACCTCTTGTCATAACAAACTGCTCCTGGCAGATGAAAACAGTTATTACCCATATTACAATTAATTTCCTCTGTCTTCACATTGTTTTTCCATTTTTGAATTGTGAAGTATTCACAAACAGCCATTTTTTTCTGACGAGACACGGACACATACTTATCAACGGGCAAAACGGCTTGGAAAAATGGACCTGACCTGTGCAAACAGGAAGTAGGGAATCTAAAGGCATGTTTTCCCCCAACGCACTCTGGATTTACACTGGATTTAATCGTTGCTGTTGTCTCTGTGTGCCTGTGGCGGTTAAAATGCTCTCCCTGTAAGAATGGCCGGCTTTGTGTGGGCTCCGTTGCTCCCAGATACTGGTAGCCATGTGAGAGCCATTAGGTGATTGTTAACAGCTCCTAAGAATCTGCCCATGCCTGGCCAAAGCCAGTCCGACCCCTGCACTCACCACCCAGCACATCCCTCGACTCGATTCCTTCTTTCTCTTCATCTGTAGGACAGGAAGAGGGGAGGTGGACAAGGTGGGGGATGGCGATAAATTCACATGCTTTCAAGTTAAAACTTTGATTGCTTGATAAGGTTGGTCATGTGAATAATGCCCCGCTTATAAGAGGTTAGTCACCAGCAGAGGTATGGGACAGCACAAAGCGGCCTGTTTCATCTTAATTTGTTTATTTAAACCCATACTGTGCCGGACTGTACAGTGCACTCGTAATAATGTTAACATATTAAATGCACTGGAATGCGGCACTTTAGAGGTCCTCAAACATAGTTATACATATACACACTATCCCATCTGTTAGAAGAACAAAAATGTTCCCAGTATTGTTCAAACAGAAATGCATTTTAATGCAGTAATTCCCAACCTACTGGGATATTTTACTTTGTTAAACCTATATATCAAAAATTTTGTAGAATAATTAAAATCATTAGCTTTTAAAATAATTAAAAGCATAATTATTACATATGTACACAGCTACAGTTGAAATACTTTTAGTCAAGCAATGATGCATTAAATTGATGAAAATGACAGTAAAGACATTTTTTAATATGGCAAAAGATTTCTATTACATAAAAAATGCTGATTTTCTGATTTTTGTATTCATCAAAAAATTGTGAAAAAAGGTATATCATGGTTTACACAAAAATATTAACCAGCACAACTACTTTCAAAAATGATAATTATAATAAATGTCTGATGTCTTGAGCACCAAATCAGCATTTTAAAATGATTTCTGAAGGATTATGTGACGATTAAGACTGAAGTAATGGCCATCACAGGAACAGATATATTAAGATGGAAAAAAATGGAAAAAAATAAAATAATAATAATATATATATAATTGTGAAAACAATTCACAATATTGTTTTGATCAAATAAATGCCACCTTGGTGAGCATTTAAAAAGAGACTTAGTGTTAGTGTATATGTATGTAACTTGTATCCACAGTAATATATTTTTCTTATTCCAAACTAACCATTGGAAAACAAATTGCGTTTCTTTAGTTTGAGAAAAATATTACCAATTGCTAAATATTCAGTATAATATTTATACAAAAGAAAGACTATGCAGAGGTTTATCTGTGCACAAACAACAGAGGAGTGGGGACTAAATACACGGCCTCCCTCTGTTCTCTTGCCGCTGTGTGCACACTGGGGTCCAAAGTCCCCAAAACGTCACAAGCCTGTAAGGAAATATACCAAACACATGACAAACTATACATTCTGTTGTGCAAGAGTGCTTCTTTGTGCTCTCCGTTCCATCTATGTCTTTCTTTGTAAAGGTGAGAACAAGGTTACGAGGAGATTAGCAAGTGGGTCTGCCCTCTGAAAGAGAATTCATCACTTAAAAACGCTGAAAACCTGACACACTTAGGTTGGAGCACTGGCCCTAAATGA
>JAUZSZ010000086.1:13705755-13716966 GCA_034780575.1 Labeobarbus marequensis
ACGACAGCTGTTGAATTTCACAGCCAGACTCTTGGTTTGACCTTGTGGCTTTCTCCAATGTAACTATTTTCTCTGACATAACTATTAAAATCAAATGTAAATGAAGCAAAATCCTGCTTGGTTTCACAGAATAGGAGGATATTCACACAAATGAGCAGAATCAGTGCCAGAAAAACTCCAACGCCTGTCATTTACAAAGTCTTACACATGCTTGGCTAGTAGATCAGAGCTAAAAAAGTATAGAGTAAAATAAAATAAAATAAAAATTCTGCAGATCAGCAATATCTTCAGGCAACTCTAAATATGTTCCTAAACAAGCTGGTTAACAGTTGCACAACAAAAATAAGCACATATGGGAGCAAAATCGACAAACTAACAGTCAGTTTGGGACAATATTGCCTTCAAGAAAACTGATTCTTCATATTTAGGGCTTCACAGGGTAAAGCAGTGTTAACACTAGATAAACTGCAAATTTAGCTTTGAAGTTTGTGTGTTTTCTCAGCCAAGACATTAACACGTTTGAATACTTTATAGGGCAAATGTCTTTGTGAAATGTGAATTTGCGAATATGTTGTTGCATGAGCATGAATGGAAGACAGTAGCGCAAAATCTAGTGTGACCTCACCCTAAGACAAAGCATGGAGTAATGCAAGAGTTGTAAAACACCTCCACACACACATACAAAAAACAGAGCACACTAAATCCTGCTGTATATAAATACTACAGTGAATGCTAGCTTTATTTCTCTGCATTCCTCACATGGTTGACAGCAGGTTCAGCTGTAAGTAACCTTCAATGTGCACTGCAAGAAAACAATACATCTATCTATCTATCTATCTATCTATCTATCTATCTATCTATCTATCAACCTGTCTATTCATCCATCCATCGTCAGTATGTTCACATGTGTATTTGCACACACATTGGCTAATTCACATAGGGAGCAGGTTCTGATTATTCATGAGGAACTGGCCTCTAATTACAGAGTGAGTGTGGTGTGATGTAAGAGACAGAGAGAGAGAGATCCTGTGGAAGGAGCTGAGAGCCGTTCTCTCAGTAATCAGTCTGAAATGAATATGCAAAGTGTGGTACACAATGGCTTCGAACAGCTGATCCCTGCCTGCTTAAACAAAGGCCTGACTTTATCAACAGCTCTCATTAAGCAGAATTTGTTAGTCAGGAATGATGGGAGATAGATAGATGGAAGAAAGAATGAGTATGTGTGAATGAGTTGGGGAGAGAAAGACAGAATGGGAGATGCTCTCCATGAAATCCTTCACACTTTCAGCCAGTTTCACATTGTAATTTCATCACAATAAGACACACACGTGTGCCAATGAACATCTAATACAGTGAACTTTTTCCACCGACAGGGTGCCAGTGCTGGTTTCGGAGCCGATGCCCAATCTGGACCTGTTCCATATGCCGTTTCCACACAGAAAAACTGGTTCTGGAGGAAAAAAATTGGCTGCCCAATGGCTCCTAAAACCTGCTGGTCTCCAGCTTTTCAGAACAACAACTCAAAGCTAGTTAACTCCCACTATAGTCAAAGAAACTCTCTACACTGGAAAAAAAAAGCCTGATGTGACAATGCTCAACAGCTCACGCTAAAAATAAAATAACTGTATTCACAAAAAATGTAAAATCACTTTTTTTTAATTGAATTATTTACTTAGATTGAAAATAAATAAATAAACAAATAAATAAATAAATGTTTTACATAATTTTCTAATAAATAAATATTTTTTCCCATGACATTTAAAAGAAGCTTGTGATAGCATAATAAATATATATTAACAATTCTTTCAATGACATCAAAAGTATTTATAAAATAATTGCTATGAATTTTAAAATAAATAAATAAACAAATGTTTACATAATTTTCTAATAAATAAATAAATATTATTTTTCCATGCCATTAAAAGTAGCTTGTGATAGCATAAAAAATACATTTTGACAATTCTTTCAATGACATAAAAAGTATTTATAAATGAATTGCTATGAATTTTTTTAAATAAATAAATGCTAAATTAAATGATTTTGTGTTAATGTATGTTCTCAAAATTCGCAAACAATGACCACGGTATGACATATTCATTACTGGACAGGTTATATCATTGTTCAGCTCTCAAGACTTTGAAAACACGCTGAAAATTTGAGTGAAAAGTGACGATGTGTGTCAAAACATGTATTAAATTCTCCGTCACTCACCCTCTGGCTCGTTCTTGATGAGTTCCTCCATCTTACGCTGTTTGAGCGTGTCGACCACGTCGGCCAGGCTGCCCTTGCGTCTCTCCGGGGTGCCCAGAGCTGAAGCGGAGCTGGGTTCGCTCCCCGGCCGCATGGACCCCTCCTCCTGCTGCTGCTGCTGCTGCTTACTGGGTGAGGTAGACGAGTTGTGCTGGGGGTAGGGGCTCAGGGCCAGGCCTTTACTGCCATCCTGATCCTGACAGAGAAACAGAGAGAGAGACAGGGTGTTAAACAAAGTGACAAACAGGCCTTCACTAATTATTTCATCCTGTTCTTGAGTGTTGAGGCATGTTTAGATTTACTTTCATGCTCATCTGCCCATCTGTACTGTAGAAAGTCTCTCTCTCTCTCTTTGCCTCTGTCGGTCTGAAGTCTCTTTAGACAAAATCATTAGCGGCGAATGTTTCAGTCGTTTCACCATCACAGGAACTGTCTCTTTCTCTGATAAGGGAAGTTTTTCTACTTTGAATCAGCTCCAAACACACAAGAACGTCCAAGTTTTCAACCACATTTTTCTTCTCTTCCTGACCAACATGACAGCTGCAATATCAATCACCATCTTCGACGTTTCATGCATTGATCTTACGTCCAAATATATAACAGTTCCCATCTTATGATTTCTTATGTAACGCGGCTCAGTAGGCTTGTACACTGTAAAAAGGGAAACTGTGCAGTTGTTGCCTTAAGGGGCTATTTCTAACTAATCTGAGCCATAAAAATTACTTTTATTGGTATAATCTAATAAACTCATATTAAATGACATTTTGACTTGAATAAAACCAGTTTATTTAGATCTTACTACACAAATCATATTTTTTAGGTTGTCTGACATAACATTTTTACAGTGAAACTTTAACAAATGCAACAGCACAAAACACTAATGCTTAATTACTATATTTATTATTAATTTATTATATGACATTTATTTTTTAATGTTTGTTGTTTATGTAAGTATATGCACATATACTGTAAAATGGCTAAATGACAGACGTGGAGATTTATAGATAATTGATGAATTATCACACACACATACATCACATACTTTGGTCCAGCTCCAGATCTACTTTATAAAGTTTAATTACAAAACAAGTCAGGTATTTAGAGATGAGGTCAACAGTCCAAGTCCTTTAATCAGGGTTAATCTTTGGTTAATCCACATCAATTATCTACCTTGCCACCCATGTGACTGACGGCGGCCACAGCCAATCAGACAATAGCATAATCCCACTGACGTGTTTGAGATCCAGTGACCAGATTTACACCTCAACAATCAACATCAGCTCCTTCGTGCCACCTGTATCCGTCACACAAAGCAAAATGTCCTCAGTCCAAACTAAAGTTCACAAGACTGATCAAGTTCCCTGTGCTGGTCTGTTACCCGCTTAGATTTTAATAATGACATCTGTTTTTAATCATTAACTCAGAGTGAACAGAGAGCAGCAGATGGTTCATTTACTAAAGCTTAATGCAACACGAATTACACAAGACTTTCGCAAGACAGAACAGTGGCCAACAGTGGTACAATTTTATTCATATCAGTAAAGTGAGACTGTTAGCTGATCTGACTTGGCCCCGCAAACAAAGCAGTTCATTATATACAACATGGAAAATTTGCTATAGAAAACATAATAATAATAATAATAATAATAATAATAATAATAATAATAATAATAATTAATGTGCTTTTTTTGTGTTTTACTGCTGTTTATTTATAGTCATTAATTTTTATGTGATAAAATTATTAAATGACTAAATGTCTTATTTTTAAATGTTTTGACATTTATTTAATCTCAGACAAATATATGCTATTTATTTTGAATAATATCAGCTACTATTTACAAAACAATTAATTTTATACAACATGGAAAAATTTAAATGCAACGGAAACAAGTTTTTAAAATAACGATTATTAGTTGTTTTTATTAATAAATTAGTAATATGCACTTTTCTTTTAGTGTTTTTCTTTAATTTTATAATTATTACATATTTTATAAAAACATTTATAATAATTATTTTTTGTTATGTAAAATTGAATGTTTCCATTTAATTTATTTTAGTCATTTGCATGCCATTTAATAACATCAATCCTTTTTTTTTTTTTTTACACAGAACTGACAAAACATCACATTCAGATCTAGTACATACAGTTGTCCACACTCCATATATCCAGTTATACTGAACATATCACACAGATTGGCTCGTCACAATCCATCATCATCATCATGATAATAATAATTACTGTAGAACTAATTAAACTGAAACACTTTTGACTTGCTACGAACGCATACCGAGAGACATGTCACGTTGATACTCATTCACAAACAGACTGATGACTGGCAAGCTTAAAAGATCTTAACAGGCTTTTATGATACACGGAAAATATGACAGCTTGCATACTGATTTCCCCCCCATTTCCGTAATCTGCCTGCAAAAAGGCACGTTTTTCCAGACACACCCCTCCGTTTCATCCCTCTCTGCCCCATCAGCTCTAGTCGGGCCAGTCGAACTGGGATTAGGAGAATTCTGTAGTCACAAATGACCAAAGCAGTGCGAGATCACCCCGTCATCTGCAAACAAAACTGTCAACTAGCTGTTAAAGAACTAACAGAGAAGAAAGATAGAAAGAAGAGGGGAGGACTAGAGAGAGAAAGCCAGGGAGAGAGTGGGAGCGAGTGGCAGAATGGCAGGCGTTTCTCTCTGCCTGCTTTACTGTGGCATGCATCTTAAAACACGGTCACACCTGTCACTTCCAATCTATCTAATCCACTGCATACTTCAAACCACAGCTCGCGTCTTTCTCCAGAGATGTCTAGAAAACAATTCGAATAGAAGGTGAGATGGCGGCGGAGGAAACTGTATTCCTTCGCTTTTTAATGTCCTCGGCCGTGACTCTAAGTCTCGGACAGATGAAGAAGCAGATGAGCTAATGGCTTATGTGTTGCTTTCTTTCCCCCATCTTTAAACATAAGGCACAAGTGAGTAACAGGTCTACAGTAGGGTTGATATTCAGGTTAAGTACCCCTATTTTGTCCGTCGAATACGTGTATGCGCGTGATTTTCCGCCGCGTACGAATAAGTGTGCAAAGCTGAGTATATGTATTTAAATGCATTTTTGATGTGCCGTTCTGTGCGGTGTGGGCGGTTCTGCTTTTAGTTGTGCAGATGTCAATTCTTCGTGGAAAGGCTGAAACTGCGCCTCTCTCCACGACCCTCTCTTCATTCCTGAACCACGGCAGCATGGCGACAGAATTAACCAACTTTTGTCCTCTTAAGCTCATGTGTGACAGGAGCACATTTAAACACACTTCAACTCTTGCCAAGAAAGCAAAATGCCTTCTTTCCCCCTCTAGTCTCGTCTTCTTCCTTCAGCACAGATGCCAACGTTCTTCCAAATGCCACCTTTTTTCTCCCTTCTTTTTTTAATGTTTGTCCTTCCTGTACTCCGCAGGATTCCAACCTGTTTCCCTCAGAGCGTTTCTCTCTCACGCTTCCATATGCTAACCAAAATCTGGTTATTTTACTGATACAGGTAGCATCTAGCTAATGAGACTAACTCTACCCACGGCCGTGTGATTCTCTGGCTCGCATTCACCACGCGCTAGGAAACTAACCTCTACGCTTGCTATCAGTTAAACTGTCAAGAGTCCCGCTGCTGAAACACACACACTCGAGTTGGACCTCCCCTCTCCTGCAGTGCTGACGCCTCGTCTGTTGTCTTAAGCCCGTGTTGCTGATCTCTACCGTGTGTTCGCAATCCGCTCACCTCTAAACCTGGCTCAACCGAGCTATTGTCAGCCCTGATCCTGCCGTGAGCGCACACACACACAGATGAAGATTTACAAACGCTTCACACACTTTAAAACACCTTGCATTGTCTCATCCCTGTCCTTCTGTAGAAGGGAATTTACTTGAGGTTATGCCATAGAAAAAGGCTTTAATTAATTAGATTTGGGTGACACTACAATTTGTAGATTGTTTGTTTGAAGAAAAAAAACATTAAAAATACAAGAACACAAATGAATATTTGTGACACTGAAGCAAAAATTTGAGTTTAGTTTTACTAACTGCTCTGACTGTTTTGTTGGTTTCTCTCTTTAAAACTTTAAAATCTGGGCTTGGATCAACAATAAAACTCAAATAAATGATTTTATTATAATCAAAATGTGTGTGTATATATATATATATATATATATATATAAGATATTTAAAAATAATTAAAAATAAAGTATTAAAGTATTTAAAATATTAAATAAAAACAGCCTATTAAGTTAGAAATATATCAACAAATTAAATGATCTTTTAAAGATGTTTTGGAAAATTAAATTTTGCTATTTTTTATGAACACTGTACAGGAGTCAGGTTAAATGGTATTTTGTTGTTTTTGACATTAAAAGGCTGCATTTGACGCATCTAAGAACAAATCTTAACGTGAAACACACATAAGAACACGTCTTCCCTTAATGCCTCTCCTCATTAACCGGACAAAAGGGAGAGTAATTAACACCTCGCTATTGTCACCCGCGTGTAAAGCTCTTCCCACCTTTCGGTTTCAAAGCCCTCTACTTCCCGCCTGTAAAAAACTGGCAGGAGTTTACAGACTGCCGGGGACGCGGACCGCCGCACCGACTTCTATTGTAGCGGGTTGCGCGCGCTTCAGCCCCGCTGAACCCATCGTCACGAATGGGTATCTCTCTCTCTCTCTCTCTCTCTCTCTCTCTCTCTCAGGATGAAGAGGTCAGCGGAGTCTGAAGCGCGTGTGCGCCGCTGCCGTGTTAATTTACAATGACAAGATAAAGCGGTAATCTTCCGCTGCGCGCTACCCAGGGACTCGCCGAGTCGATTTACACTTCCCTATCACTTTATACAATTGCCGTGACAAAGCCCCTCCGAGTCCCCACTCGTGTAAATCTCTCTCTCACTCAACTCTTCTGCCAGTCAGCGCGGATCGGCTCAGGGAAACTTAATGTCTCACACATGCCAGCCTGCTTTCCCCAAAATCCGCCCGTGCTCGAGACGGATACGCTTTATTAATCCACATCAAATACAGCGCGCGTGTTTTTTCATGCCACGTCTGTCATGTCAGCGCGAGAGACAGAGACAGCAGTCTAGTCTTTCAGGTAACACAACAATTACAAGCACTGCACTGTTGCTGATACATAATTATTCATGTTATAATTAATAAGGATAACAATCCATTGTATAATAAACATTTGTTTGGTTTCATGTGCAGCTTTATTATTTGTATTACTAAACTGACATCATCATCCACAACAGCCAAATGCAAATCTGTGTCAAATCGAAACTTACTACACTATCAGAAAAACCTCAAAAGGTACATCTTTGTGCATTACCTTCCCATACACTCTTAAAAATAAAGTTTCTTTATTGGCATCTGGTTCCATGAAGAGCTTTTAACATTTATGGAACATTTAAGATTCTTTATAGTGACAAAATGTTCTTTATTATTATTAAGATGCTCTTTTACACTTAAAAACCCCTGTTATTTTATGAACTGTTTACTGAAAGGTTCTTGGGGAAACTAAAAGGGTTCTACACTATCGCTGTGAAAACCTCCTTTTGGAACCTTAATTTTTAAGAGTGTAAATGGAGCATATTAGTACTTTAAGGCACTAATATGCACCTTCCTAAAAGGTACAATTTTTGCACACCCCCCCTCCCCAAAAATATAGTAGTTCAATAGCAAGCAACTATAAAAGAGATAACCGACAGTCATAAACAAACACACCGCGCTGCAAGCTGAGTGTATAAAGTGAAAACGAAGGAGACGCTTGAGTGAGAAAGCTCGAGGACTTTGGTTTATTGTGGGAAACGTTCCAAACCTGCAGAGTCCAGCATGCACTGTTATCACAGTTAATTGCAGAATTAGCTTACCGTTAAGTTCCTTAAGTACTGATTCATTGTTTTACAGCCAAATTGATTCCTGGAGCCTGTTTTTATCGAGAGGAAGAGATAGCAGAATCAGGTGAAAGGTCACTGAAGAGATACTAGAGCTCATGTGCTTGTTAACATGAGGATGACGCTTTGGGGTCACAGGGTCCATCTCGCTTATATTTCATCTTATGGCTTTGAATGTCTGATAGAGTCTATCCTGCATGACTACAATGACCCATCATGAACTCACACTCCAAAATGACACATGAACAGCCAAGCTTATGAGTCATTTTGGCCACATTCAAAAAGACGACCTGTCTCGCTGCATCTGCCCACGACATCATTGAAGCGTGACGGGCATTTCCACGCCAAAAGTGTAAGTAAGAGAGAGACAATGGGAGGGGCTTATTCTAAGGAGGAGGAGTCAATCAAATGCATATTAACCAACTGGGAGGGGCTGACCTCATCCAATCGTATGAGAGAGGTTTGAGCGTAGAGACCTACCATGTTTGCGTGTAGTGTTGGGGGGCTGTCGAGCAGTCGCGGAGATCGCGGGGACACTTTGCTGCAGTACGAACTCAGGGGTAAGTGAATGACAGCATGTCCGTCAGCCTCTTCATCCTCCAATCGCTGTCTGCTCGTCGCCATGACTACCTCTCCATCTGTTCCCCCATATGGAGAGGCTGGTCGCTTGGAAGACATCCTGGAAAAATGAGAAAGGAAAAGTGACTGAGGCATTCAGGAAAGACATGGCAGAGACAGAGACGTGGCTGTTGTTTAATTGTGAGTGACATATACGGGAGCATTTCACACACACACACACCTGACACACACTACTCGCATAATGACAGCCATCAATGCCGTAGCTTTGTCCACATCCATCCCTCCATCAAAGAGACGTCCCACCTACACTATCACAGAGCCATTTACTGTAGCAGCACCGAACACGATGCGTTTAGCCAGCCTGTTTGATGTAAAGACTCGAGCGGCCCATTAACGAAAAGTGCAGACGGCCCAGCACACATTAAATATCACGTTAGCCAAGAACACAGACAGACAATGGTGTGTGCGTGAGCGTGTTTGCCACAGTAGATGTTAATGACAGTGTATATGGTGTTGACAATGCCAGAGAAAATAGGCCTTGATGACGGTCTGTGTTCCTCTGATACCGTCAGGAAGAAAAAGCATTTATTAAATGAACACTCTCTCCCACAATGCACGGGAAGGAAAAATGAATATGCTCTCGTAATAAGATTTCATCTGGCTTACGGCATTGCCTAAGTGCTTTCATAGACGCTTCTCAGCCTTGGGGCTAGTGTTACTATGACCCTGGGGAATAAGTACCACTCTTTTAAGAGAAAAAGACAGACAAGGATAAAGGGAGATGGAGAGAAGTACTTTTATTTGGCTCCTACTCTGCAAGTAAAAGAATTGGCAAACAAATTTTATTTGACTTAAGTGTTGTAGGAACTTTGCTTTCCCCCAAAAACTATTTTACAAGCAACGTTATGGAAGCCCATTCCATATGTAATACTATATATCATTATTATTAAAATATATACTACGTACACAATTATGATGCGTAACAGCAACTCACAGTTGTGACTATTCCTCATAATTATGATTTTATATCTAACAAGTGTAATATTTTTTTAGTACTGACTTTATATTTCGTAATTGTGAATGTTTTATTTTTTATTTCTCATAATTTTGACTATTTCTGTTAGAATTACAACTATGACTCAATTTTATGACTCATAACTTTCTTATAATAACTTTCTATATCTCTAAGTATAACTTATATCTCATAATTGTGAATTATTTCTTGTAATTTCTCACAACTGTGACTTTCCCTCAATTGTAACTTTATTTCTCATTATTGCTACTTTATTTACTGTAATTACAACTTTTTTCACAATGTGAATTTATATCTCATAATTTTGTATTATTTCTCTTAATTTCTCACAATTGTGACTTTCCCATAATTATGACTCTCACAATTGTAACTTTCATATTATTGTGATTTCATGTCTCATAATGTCAATTCATATCCCACGACTTACTACTTTATATCTCAACCGTGATTTTATAACTGACTTTATAGCTCACTGTTACACTTTACAACTTTTTTTTTTACCCTTTATCTCACAATTACTTAATATATTTTATGCTCTGAGATAGAAAACGAGACTTACATACAGCACAAAGTCTGTGCAACAGAGAGGTTACTATTTTAGCACAAATATCTTTCATCAACTAGCATCCACTGTCTCGCTACAGTCCAGATTGCGTGTGCTGAACTGTATGGTATTCTCATAGCCCTTTTCTGACTCAGACGCCACATCTGGCAGAGCTCCTGAGCGCTGCTAAGGTTTCTCTTTCTCTCATTTACTGCTTATTTGGTTTAGATTAGCTGTAAAGACAAACATCATATAACGTTTCTAACCGTCTGGATGGGATAAATTAAGACTCACCTCAATCAAACCCAAAAGCTGGTGGCTACAGAAATGATGAAGACATGCTTCGACTAACTTATAGATGAGATGGAGTGAAGCATTAAATGATAAACTATGATGCAGATGTCATACTGCTAGAGCCTGACAGTAACTGCTCTGTCATAACAAACACTAACACAGGTGTGAAATACGTACAGTTGTGAGTATTAGTGACTATATCTGCTTTAATTTGGCAGTATGAATGTGAACGTGTGTGTGTGGGGTACCTTGGCTTTATGCTGGTTCACACTGGGGCAGTAAAAGCAGTCAGTGCAGCTGTATAAACTGCACTTGGGCCGTCAGAGCCGCACGGCCTGTCTGCCCCTCCACCAGCACCGTGTTTACTCTACCTCCAGACACTCTCACACACACTGGGCCCTTTTGTTTCACTCCGACAGACACACACCTCAGTGCTGCTTTCTCTAACACACCAACCCCCAACACACACATCAGGACCAACAAAGACACACACACGACCCTCATCTAAACGTAGGCAATCGAGAACCGGTTCGTATTGGAACCAGCAAATTGCTTGTCACATCCAACTCGAATCTGAGAACTGGTGTTTTAATAA
>JAUZSZ010000086.1:13769555-13782001 GCA_034780575.1 Labeobarbus marequensis
ATTTAAACAATATTACATGCCCTCACACTAGTGCTGCCATTATAGCATTCTAGAGCGCTGTGATAGACAGACATTATTATGATTATGATAATTTATTGATTCTCCCTAATTCATCTTTTAAATTTTCCTGTCTAAAATAGCCTACTGCTTATATACACTCAGCAATTCTTCCAGTTTTGTAGAAGACACAGCATTTGACCACTGAATTTACAAAAAGCATTTCAGGTTAAATAAGTGTTTCAACATTGCATCAACTACTGATGAACACATACATTTTTATTTGAATTATCATTCAGTAGGTTATTTAACCATGCATTTCTATGTCTTTAAAAGGCTTTTATCTTTCAAACATTAAAATGCACAAATTCACAAACATTTTTTGTCATCTGATCCTCTTTCACCTAATATATTTACTAGAAGTATCTGAATATTTTAATAGTAAAGTATCGCATTTGCATGTTCATGGTTCTCTGACATGCAGGTAAACAACTAAGATATTTCATTTTTTAGTATGTGTTTTATTTTGATTGATTTTAAAATGAGTTATTTTAATTTAACATTTTTTTATGATTTAATTAATTAGTAGCTTTTCATTAAACTCACAAACCCCCTGCAGTTCCATCACAAAACCCAGTTTGGGAAACCTTGACGTAATGTAATGTTCAAAATGCACTTCATGTTGTTAATAACAATGAATGGAATACATTTTCTTAATCTTCGTATTTTTATATCAATATGGTACAAGATTATCCTATTTAAATCAATGTGATAGAAGAGATAGGTCAAAAGTAATCAAAAAGTAGGCAGATTATATAACCTAAAATGTGTAATGTGGATCACGTTACTAACTACAATTTTTGTCATGTAATTTGGAATCAGTAACGGATTACAATTTTTAAGTAATCTACCCAGCTCTGATAATATATAACTAAAAATGACATTATCTGTTTTCAAAAGATGATTTAGGAGTTTTCACACTACATATAGCTAGTGTTCAGTTCCTGTCAACATCCACACCTTAGATTCCCGGCCCACGTATGTGTGCGTGTCTCTGAGTGTCAGAAAACCACGGGAAACGAATTGAGGACTCCACCATTCAGTCATTTTCACTTTCCGTCTCTCGTTCTCCATTTTTCAGAGTGACTGCGCACAGAGGGAACAGCGCGAGATCAATACAGCTGAACTTCAGCCTTCGATCTCCTCAGTGCCACACCGTTACCACGGAGACAGCAGCTCCGGTCCCCAAGCAGCGGGAACCGCTGGAGTGAAAGCTACGTGTCCAGCGGTTGCGGGTTCGCACAGTTACTTAATGCTCTGGGTGCCGAAATCTTAAGGGGCTTTAAAACATGGCATCGATGGAGGTAAAAAAAAGACTATTCTAATAACCTTCTGATGTGTTAAGTGAGTTAAAACAGGCTTTTATGAGTTCCTGTGGGAATCTCAGCCTTTCAGCATAAGGGGTTTCCCTCTGGATCTCATATCGCTAGATTTTAGACAACTGCCGCAAAGTCTGGTTCACTTTGTAGCCTATTCTGTATACTTAAACAGGAAAATTACATTTGTCCATGTAACGTGAACATCCAGAGATTTGATGAACTTCAAATCCAAAGGTCTATTAAGTCCTATGACCTAATGTTACGATTTTCCCATTCAATATTAATTTTAATGATTCTGATAGGTATGACAGGCAAATATTGTAATGAGCATTCAAGAACCTTTCACTCTAAATAAGCATTTTGTACCCAATAATCCTGCAAGTGTGTACATCGTGTTTGTGTGCGCACGGCTGTCCTGTTCGCAGGCCCGGCTCGACAATGAGCGTAATTTGATTTGTGACATCTTCACTGTCATCTTGGTGTGGAGATCAAATTTTCAAGCCAAATGACCGCAGCGAAGCATCCACTTCCTCTGCTGCCATGGCGACGAGCTGCCACCGTGACATGGAAATATGGGAGCATCACAACAGATTATTGGCACAGTTTGTTGAGCGAATTTACTTTTCAACATGTTTTATAGGAAATTTAGTTTTTATGGCAGTAACATTGGTTGGAATTATTTTATGAATGATAAAAACAAAGATCTAATACCTGTGCCATTGCATGCTTTTGGATATACTGTTTTTATAATTAGGTAATAGAATTCAAACATGAGCACATGCTTAAATAAGCTACTTAGGTTAAAATGCAAAACAAATGCATTATGGTTCAGATTGTTCGTAAACCAAAATAAATCTCTCATAATGCCTTTGTTTCAGTGTGTGGGTCAGGTTTTGTCAACATTAGTTTCACCAAGTGCCCTCGCAAGGAAAATAAGACCTGAAATCAACTAAATAAACAATAAATGATGTTATAATGAAAATTAAGTAAATAATTACTGAAAGCGTAACTATCTTAATGTAAATGTAAAACTGTTTGTATGGTGTTCAGTTTAGGGGTTTAGGAGCAAGATAAGCAGATCATTAAATAAAAAATCATTAGCTCAATACAAGTTTATGATAGGAAAACAAACAATGTGTGAGAGAGACAACTGTGTTGTGAACTTTGCACTTTATGGTTGGTGTGTCGAGGGGTCAAACCGATAGCTGGTCAGACTTACAGGATGACAATCGATGACACATCCATTTCTTGCACAGTTACTCACTCTCACACACACACACACACACACACACACACACACACACACACACACACACATTGTGTTTCCATGTTTTATGGAAACATAGGCGTAATGGTTTTTATACTGTACAAACTATTTTCTATCGCCCTACACCAGCCCTACACCTAAACCTACCCCTCACAGGAAACTTTCTGCATTTTTAGATTTTAAAAAAATTTCATTCTGTATTATTTATAAGCTTGTTTCCTAAAAAACCTAAAAAACGTCCCCACAAGGTCAAAAATTACTGGTATTGCTATCCTTGTGGGGATATTTGGTCCTCATAGAGTGATAAATACCAGGTACACACACATACACACACATAGTATGTGAACACACAAACACTTTTTGCATTCACTTTTCATTTCAGCTTTACAATTTCAGGATAAAAGGGCCTAAATCACAGAACAGCTATTGAATGTGCAGTCTTGAGTAGCCAGAACTTCAGACTGTCTGAGCTCCATAGCAGCTTTCATTGGCCAAGGACTGGCCAATGAAAGCTGTATATGTGTATATGTGTATGTGTATATATATATATATATATATATATATATACATACACATACATACACACTTTTATTTTGGATGTGAATAATCAAAATTAATTGATTTGACAGTACTAATAATATTAGATATAAATAACTGAAAAACAAACAAACAAAATTAATTTCAAATCAAAATCATTATTTTATTTTTACTAGCCATAATATGCCAGAAGTGGACAAAACAAATAAAAAACACCTAAAAAGAATGACTGCGTATAAACAGTAGTGGTAAAACATTTATAAATCTGTATAAATTTACTTGCTAAAAAAGAACAAGTGAGGACTTTAAACATAATTTGCAATGGTTCTTCTCTTGAATATTTTTTTTTTCTACAAAACTTTCAATAAAAGCCAAAGTATCAAGCTCTCCATGTCGCCAAGCTGAGTGAAACATCCCAAGTGCTATTCAACTAAATACAAGCACTCTTAGAATGCTGCTAGACCAATAAAATTCACGGACAACTAATTGTTGAACTAATTGTTGCATTAAAAAACAACAGATGTCTAGATGTGTCCTCATTTAAATAGCAAGGTAAGGTGTAGGTGCGTGTAAAACGTGCCGCTGCTCTCTGTAAATCAGAATGCAGGACAGTAACACTTTCAGATGGGATCATATTCTTGATAAACATTACAGAGACAAAGAGAGAGAGAAAAAAGGGACAGGCAAGACAGAGACAAAGTGAGTGTGAGTGTAAACGTGTGTGTGTGTGTGTGTGTGTGTGTGACCATGGTGACGGAACTGTAGATCCTCTTTGCTCTGGCACTAAAACAACCATCTGCTGAAGCTTTGTTTTTCAGACCTGCGACAACAACGAACCAGCTGTACGCGTCTGCGGGCATGTGCGATTGTGCCTGCGTGTGTGCACATGCAATATGAGTGAGGTGGAAAACAAGAACGGGAGCAGAAGAAATGAAAGACATGAACACCTGTGAGCTGCCAACACGATTCACGGCGCGAGTCACCTCTCGGTAATGAATACATTAGGAGCGGAGTAGTACATCCCAGTCCACCAGAGGACTTGGTTAGTGGTCCTTGCGCTGTGTCTGACATGCTCCTCTATTCAACCTGGTTGCAGTTTATTCCCCTTCGACATGACGGGAAACAAATGCAAATTTAACCTTGAAGAATAAACAGCACTAGTTTGAATGTGGGCCGATCTTAAAGAGGCTATTAAGCATGATGGATGGCGCTTTAATCTGCGTACAAAAATAATTGTCTTGTTGTTTCATCTTCCGTCTTCATTATATCTGAAACTCTGTGAGGACATAACGACAGAGAGGTGAAGTTAAGCAAGGAGAAGTGCTCTTTTACTGTTACAGCACAGTGTTTGGTCTGTTTTCTACCAAATTATGCTGTTATTATGAAAAAAGAATATTTGTGATGCATGTATTGGTCTTTTGAAACCTGACTAGATGTATCAAAACATAGGGAATTATTATGCTGATTGAAGGAAAGCGAACTCAGAAAAGGTTTTATTCAAAAAAGAAGGAAAAGGACAAACTGATTTCAATCTATTCAATATCAAGGGACTCTTAAGGGAGTTAATAATATATTTTTGAGTGGTATATAACTCCAGGGCTCTTAAAAGTTCATACCTCCTTCACAATGGGTCTGTTTACAGATTTCTATGAGTGACTCCAGAAGGTCATTCAGCAAATTGGGCATCATTTCTAAAGCCTGCGTTTGAATAGTGTGACTTTCACAAAGTTGCTAATGGAAAAGTTTGAGCAACATTGAGTGACACCCAGCGTTTGTTGCTTTGGTTCTCTGGATATTTCAGACGTCTTACAATAGAAAAAGGCAGGTCAGCTCAAGTCCCTGCTCTGTGTCTCCCATCTCAGGACAATAAGGGTCATGCAAGGGCACATTCGAGCCTCTGACACGCTCACAGAGCTGAGAGAACAGCACCTGATAGACTAAAGAGTCGACTTGTTGAAAGAAACCGAGATAGGAGCAGAAAGGCCAACCCTCACGTCTTTAAACCCGAGACTGTGATGATAGTAAAATGCAAGATTCTGACCTTTTCTATAGCACTGATGGAGGCAAATGAAACATCACTGTTCAGTATCACCCAGACAGGTGGTTTATTGAACAGCAGGAAAAGTAACTTCTATAGACTTGCATCAAGATGCAACAGCAGTCACAATCTGCTTTACTTATGTAATGTGTTGGATTTCCAAGAGAATTAAGATGGAAAAGCAGAATGGGACTTTCTATTGGAAATTATTTGCATTCTGAAAAGTGGTTGAAGGGGTTCAGAAATAAGAGGGTTGGTGAACCAAACAAGAAGGTTAATACACTTGGATGAACATTTATGTTTTTCTTTGGGATAACATGCTCAGATTAATCATTTACAAAAGGGCCAAGACTTTAAGACCACCAAAAGATGGACAGACTAAAAATGAGAAGTTTTGGTGGGATTTTACAGCCCCCTCTTGTTGGTTGAGGTGGGTTGCACCCTCAAAATTAGCAATGAAAGGGGCGTCTACACTGAAAACTGGTCCGTCACATACAAAGACCTCAGTCAAATCCTAGAAAGAGGGCAGAGCAAAAAAAAAAAAGGCGAGATGACACGTATTGGAACCCAAATGAGTGGCTAAATAGAGGTAGAGAGAGAGAGAGAAAGAAAGAAGAATGCATCTCCTGTTCTTCATGAGTGCCTCAGACTTGTCCAAGAATAAACAGGAAATGCAGCTGTGTTTGGACCAATCCCCTCCCCCTGTCCACCCTTGTCCCAAAATACCCCGCATTCCTAACGGGCTTCCATCATTTTCTATCCATCCGACCCAGCTTATTCCGGCTCAGATATGTGGAAAAGGGAAATAAAAAGAGAAGTTCTTCGAACATCTTCCCGCCCAATTCCCCTGGACTCATTCTTCCCTCTGTAATGTGGTCCGATAGTTAGAAATCTGGACACGCAGTTGCGTTATTTGACTAATCCCTCTTTCTTGAGAGCAAGAGGAGGAGAATGGTGGCTTTGTGGCTGCAGACAGTGTGGCGAAAAGGACTATACAGTACCAAATTGAGGTCGCCCAGAGACAATGGTTGTCCTTCAGCTTATATTCACAGACGTCCCACAACTCTATCAAACGTGTCTCTCTCCGTAAAGACTTTCGTATTTCTGTCTTAAAGGGCAACAATAGGAGCAAAACTCCTGAACAGAAGCTTCCATCCACCAATGGGCTTTGTGTCTCTTTTCTTCTGCATGGTAGAGTTCTGGGATTGAATCTGGGGAGGAGGCTCTGGAATCAACAGTTTACTTTCTTTTGACAGAAAAGACACTAAAATGCACAGATAAAGATATCAAACATAAACTTCAGCTTATCCTGGTTTAGCCCCAGACCACATGACTATATTCTGCACCTGATGTTAATCTGCTCTGATGGAGTGCTGCTCTTCATTTGAAGCATATTAGCTGCCCTCTTGGACACAAGGTCCAAACAAAACATGCATATGCATGCGGTCGGACCAATAGAGGGATTATGTCCATGAATACATTAGGCTGGGACAGCAATTCTGCATACCAATGCGGACAGCTGACGTGCCCCTTGTCAAAGTGTCTGAGCTTTGCATGAATGTATACATCTGGACAGCTAAGATCATGTAATCTTATTATACTTCTAATTAGATCACGTCTATAATGGGAAGCAAGATCGTTTGTTGGCTGTTTTCCCACACTATATTCATACTGTAGCAATCGCTGGCTTTCTTGGCCAGAACAGACGGATAAGCATTTAGTGTAGAATGTATGTTCTACATATATAACTACAGTGTAGTTATATATGTTACCCCAAGGTTCTATATTTCATAAGCATCTTTTCATAGTATCTTTTCATTGCTACGCAGATGACACTCAGGTGTATCTACCTTTGCAGAATCAGGATAAAAGCTCTTTTGAGTCACTATTGAGATGTTTACATGAAGTTAAATCTTGGATGTCACAAAACTATCTGAATGAAAAGTAAAACTGAAATAATCTGGTTCGGGGCTCCTAACACCCAAAGCTCTTTTGGCTTGGGCAATTTAGCTCCCTTCTGTAAATCTGTGGTGAAAAACCTTGGTGTCAAATTTGATAGCTCTTTGAAATTTGATAAACAGAGCAACACTGTGGTCAAATCTTGTTTCTTCCATTTAAGATCAACAGCAAAGGTTAAACTGTTTCTGTCCTCTAGTGATTTTGAAAGGATTATCCATGCTTTTATTTCTGTAAAACTGGATTATTGTTAAAACTGGATTATTGAACTCACTGTATGTGGGTATTAGCCAAGTATTGTTAAATCATCTTCAATTGGTTCAAAATGTAGCTGCTAGGCTTTTAACAGGTACTCGTAAAAAACAGCATATTACACCGATTTTAGCGTCACTTCAGTGGTTGCCAGTGCAGTACATAATTGATTTTAAACTATTGATTGTTGTATAAAAAGCATTGCATAATTTGGAATAAGCTACCTCTACATCTCAGACTGGCTCCGTCATTAGGTTATTTTGAACGAAAATTTAAAATGCATTTACTTGAATTAGCGTTTGGTTTTGTAGACTGATTAGCAAGAGCCTTTTTTATAGCATTTATTGTTTGTCTGAAAGTTAATATTGTGCTATTTTTATTTAGAGATTGTACAGCACATTGGTCAACATTGTTGTTTTAATTGTGCTCTATAAATAAAATACAGAAAATACAGAAATAGAAGGATGGGGAGACATACAACAGAGAACAGAAAAACAGATAAAGTTGTGAGAGGTTTACAGGAAGAGCTGTACACTTTATACTACGATATATCAGAAATAAAGACATATTAAGAGACATTATATGTGACCCTGGACCACAAAATCAGTCATAATGGTAAATTTTTTGAAATTGAGATTTACACATCATCTGAAAGCTGAATAAATAAGCTTTCCATTGATGTATGTTTGCTAGGATATGACAATATTTGGCCGAGATACAACTTCAAAACTTCAAAAAAATCAAAATATTGAGAAAATCGCCTTTAAATTTGTCCAAATGAAGTCCTTAGCAATGCATTTAACTAATCAAAAATTAAGTTTTGATGTATTTACGGTAGGAAATTAACAAAATATCTTCATGGAACATGACCTTTAATTAATATCCTAATTATTTTTGGCATAAAAGAAAAATCGATACAATACCCATACTATGAACTGTTAGCTATTGCTACAAATATCGCCGTGCGCTATTTATGACTTGTTTTGTGGTCCATGGTCACATATTGCATTAAAACATATCTAAAATTACAAAGTAAAAATACAGTTTTAGTATTTTTACAACAATAATAGTAATAATAATAATAAATTGTTGTTGTAAAAGCAACATATGTCTACATACTGTGTCATATAATTGTATTTAACAATTTATGTAAGGACAATTTTCCTCTATCGCTGACATTATTATTATTAGATGTTTATTATTATTATTATTATTATTATTATTATTATTATTATTATATTATTATAAAAAATAGCAAAAAATCTACATATATTGTGGATTCATTCAACAATTTATGTAAAGACAATTGGACTTTTTCTGACATTATTATTATTAATACTATAAACATATGTTGTAGATTGAACAGTAAAATAGAATCTTTTAACTTTTCATAAAAAATAAAATGAATAATAATAATAATAATATGCATAAAATAAATAGTATATAAAAAAGCCCATTGTACGAGAGAATGACATTTCAAAATTTGTCTATATACCTACTAAATCTGAATTTTCAACTAGTATAGCATACACTGTGTAAATAATCAAAAAACATATTCAAAGACCTGTTAGTCAGCCTGACAGCATCCATCATGCCACATCAAGGTGCAATGCAATCCCACAATTCACTGGGCCATGTGCTAACCAGGCAGGCAAGTCTCCCTCTCATAGGTGAGCTGACCCCACCACGAGCAGATGAATGTGGGGTGTGTTCACCCTCCTCTGTGGAGCTGAACTGTGCTTCTGCGCTAATAGAGATCTAAGCTCAGGACACACAGGTGATTACCTACACTCTCAGAGGTCATGCCGGGGTCATGAGCATAGCGGCACAACGCTGTCAGACAGACTGGCCGGGTAGCTTTGTAATTACCCATGAGGCTACAGCAGTGGCGGAGATGCTGCATTGAGGGATGTTGAAAGCAGCATCCAGCGACCTCTTTGATTGGGGTTAACAAGGGGATGATTTGCATAAAGGGAGTGGTTTGATTAGTAGTTTTGTGTGCATGCTCAGATTCTTGGAAACAAGAGGGCGTCAGTGAAATGAACCAGCAATTGTGAGATTGTGTCTAGTAGTATTGTGTCAGGTCTGGGCTTTGAGGAGGCCGTTAAAGTTTTTTATACACAAGAACATTGTAGTGTTGGGATACTAAAACGATCCTGTTGCAGGAAACAGTTCTATAGAATTTCAATGCATCATATAGCATTAAAATGTGTCTTTTTTGAATTAAACTGCCAACTCAAAGCTTTCTTCAGCTGTTTTATGGTTTGCACTACAAAAATGGTAAAACTATGAAATTGAAACTTGTTACCCTTTGAGTCTAAGAAAAAGTATGTGACTACATGCAACAAAAAGCCCCAGATCATAGCAAATGTCTACAAAAGTGTTTAGCGTGCAGCATGTCTACTGTGCTCAATTGTGAGACGATGCAAATATTCATAAATAAAACTAATTTCAAACTTGTTTTAAATCAAACTGGTTTTAAATGTAATTTGTAACTGCTTTGAAATCTAATTTGAAGTTGGACAAAATGTAAAAGTAGTTTAAAATTGAATTTGCAACTTTTGAAATGTATTGAAAAGCTGGTTTGAAAGTTGGTTGAAGCTGGTTTGAAATCTAACATGAAACTGGTTTGAAATTTGGTTTTAGCTTGAAATTCGAAAGTGGTTTGAAATCTGATTTGAAACTGGTTTGAGATTTCATGAATACATCAAATCAGATTTCAAACCGCTTTCAAATTTCAAGCTAGCTTGTAATGTGAAAGTGAATGTGAAAGCGGTTTGAAATCTGATATGAAACTGTTTTGAAATTTCATTTGAAATTGGCTTGAAATTTGAATTCAAACTTTCTTAAAATTTGAAAGTGGTTTAAAACCTAATTTGTAACTGGTGTGAACTCTGAACACATAAAACACTAAACACATAAAACCTTTTTCAAATCTGAAAACTGAAGCTTTTTTCCTTCTCATTCTGTGCAAATCCATGAAAAATGACAAGTCCATGTTGTCTGTTTTTGGGAAAATAAATTTTAGGATAACATCTACAAAAAAGGAAAAGGATGATCTTGTAATTGATGCTCTGTGATTAGTTTGCACCAACACAACAAACAAGATACACTTTGAGTTTCACCCTAGTGGTGTGTGGTGCCATCAAAAGCAATGCATAACTTGCCTCTACAAGCCGCATAATTTGAGGCATTACTCATGTCTGCAGCACAAATGGTGTGGGAGAAGTAACAAATACTCTACATTGTTGTCTGATCAACATATAACAGCATGCTTTGTCACTGTTGATCAAAACAGAGTGGTGGTCTGTTCCCAAACTCCTCACTCCAGGTAAATAAATGTTTTATCCTCTCCATCTACAGACAGAGGGCAGTCAGAGCAGCTCTGAGTGCTTATGAGAGCTCAACCTGTTATCTTAGAGTGAGTGAAGTCACAGAGAGTGAAAGACAACGGAGCCATCAGCTAACACACTCTGACAGGCCACCCTTCAGAAGAGTTAATACACTCTGACCTAGTGTTTCAAAGTGTGTGTGTGTGACAGAGAGAGATGGAGAGAGAGACACTGTCATCAAAACATCTTATGGACTGACACCTGCATTTCATCACTACAGACCCACATACATACACACACCGTCATGTATTATTCACCCCAGTGACCACTAGGGCGGCATTCCCCTGGTAGTCCCAAACCGCAGGGATGAGAGGATTAAACATTTAACAGCGCATGACAAAATGGAACAGAATGAATAAATAAACTGAAATGGCCCCTGGATGCACAGTCAGCATGTGCCACGCACAAACACCTATGCATGCCACACACAACTACAGTGCTGAAACTAAAGTGACCCATCATGTCATATTGACAGCAACAGAAACAACAGCTATAAAACAGCTCCTCACTTATTCCAAAATGCAATAGGGTAAAGTATGTGTGATCATTATTTAGCTATGAGACCTAGCGAGGTGGTCAAGCTTTGCTGTGAATACTAAATGGTAGATAACCTTGAATGGGGCTGACCTGCTAGCGATTCATGTTGATGACATCAGACAGGGCAACAGAACCCCCTACCGGCTAAGACCTCACCCATAACCGTGTCCGAAATGTCCATTTCGCCTTCCACCAATCACGCGCTGCTCTGAAGGGAACAAATTAGGTTGAACCTGTGGCTATCATACATTCAGACGTGTGTTACTGGACTGCTAAAAATACAATAAAATACTTAAACCGGGCAAATGTTTACAGCACCGCTATTAAAACTCAGACTATAAGCTAATTATTATTTTTTAATGTTATAGCCAATAACCGATAAATGTCCAATATTAAAATTCTATATTATTTTGTCAAAATACTGAAAAATAACACATTAAAAAAACTATGTTTCTGATAAAACAAAAAAACTAATAATGTTGCTACCGTATTTTTTACGGTAAAGTTTTAGCAACCACTGCTGCCTTTTTTTACCATCTTTTTTTCTTATTCATTCATTCTTACTTTTTTTTTGTTTGTTTTGTTTTTTACAGTGTGTGAGTCCATTCAGACTCTACACACTATTTTAATGCAAATTCCACTTTTAAGAAACTAGTCAAATTATGCACAGTCCTACATGGACAGGTTGTGTTACATGCCTGAATTTGAGAAAATTTTGGTCACACTTTATTTTAAGATCCAATTCTAGCTATAAACAAACCATTAATTATTCCTTTTGCCTCAATAAGCTACTAATTTGCTGCTTATTAATAGTTAGTAGGTAGTTGTTAAGTTTAGGTATTGGGTAGGATTAGGGTTATGTAGAACCCTAGAATATGGTTGTGTAGAATATTGGCTGTTTATAAGCACTTATAAAGCACATGTTAATAACAGGCATGCTAATAAGCAACTTAATAGTTAATAGTGAGAATTGGTCTCTATACTAAAGTGTTACCAAAATTTTTATATTAAATGTTTTCACTGATTGATTTTAAGAACATGGTTACAATTTCGGTACAGTGTTTTGGTTACCACTTGATGCCCCAATGCAA
>JAUZSZ010000086.1:13814321-13824592 GCA_034780575.1 Labeobarbus marequensis
AAATATTCTTAAAACAAGAGTATTTTACTTACCCCACTGGCAGATAATTTTACTTGTTTTAAGCAAAATGCACTTAAGCTCCGAGCTCCAGCTTAAGTGTGAGCTCCACAGGTTTGCCAGTCTCCATCGTGGACGTGGCTGGAGAATCCCTTGCCTCTGAGCCCCGGACTCTGCCTCGGCCAAATCGACCCAGCGGCTCCACCATGGCTCCTAGCTCCCTCTTCTCCGCCGTGGCCCGTCAGACCATTTGCTTCGCCAAGCTCCCTCGTCCCTCCGGCTCCGCCTTGGCCTGTCGTCGACCATCCTCGGGACTCCACTCCTCCGGCTCCGCCTTGGCCTTGGCCTGTCATCGACCATCCTCGGGACTCCACTCCTCTGGCTGTGCCTCGTCCCTCCAGCTCCGTCAGGCTCCTCCTACCCTTCGGCTCCACCTTGGTCCTCTGTTGCTCCGGCTCCACCATGGCTTTCTGGATCCACGCCTCCGCATCGGTCGCCTAAGCCACCTGTTCCGCCGTGGTCCTTTGGATCCTCCCAGTCACCCTGGCTCATCGGCCCAGTTTTCCCCTCTTGTTGATTAGTCATTTGATTCACCTGTGTCCCGTTAATTACCCCTCGTTTATACCCCTCGTATTTAGTGTTGTCTGCCCCAGGTTTCCTTGTCCGGTGTTGAATATCAATGTTTTGCTATGTGTGTGTTCCTACCTGTCCTGTTTTACCCCTGTTTGGACTATTAAAGACTGTTGTTTGTATTTATCCTTCGTCTGCGCGTTTCTTGCTCCTCACAGTAAGCAACCATGACAGTCCACTTGTGCATGACTATGCTATCACACTCCTAAATGCTGATAAAAGTCATTTTTAGCCAATATAGGTATTTAAAATTCTAATTCTGTTTCCTGGAAAAACAGAGCAAAACTATTTATGACTCATCCTGCACTACACAGATTTTTGTCCAATCAAATGCTCTCTAGAATGAAAATATCCTGCCATCTAATACAGCCAGTAAAAAACATAGATGCAAAAAATAAATACTGTGATAAGCTAAAGGTATGTTCACACCAAGAAGAATGTTTGGTGCAAAAATTTGCTATGTTAAACACTTGAAATTGAATGAACATCTGTTAATTTGTCTGTTCAGACCAAAATAAACACTCACATACCGTCAATACAACATTTTGTTTTTGTTTTGTTTTTTTACAGAGAGCTGTTCTATTTTCCATAGCAATGTGAAAAAAGCTGGCCAACCAATAAGATTCACGCTTTTGGTCACATGCCCAGAGCCACTGCTGTTACATAAAACTATGAATTGGTTCTGAAACATAATATTTTTTGCTAAATGACAGTGAATAGCAAAGAAAATTCCTGTGGTAAATACCTTATAAAATAAAATAAATTGCTGTTTGAAAACATTTAAATACTTGACTTTTAAAACTGCATTTATTTCTTCTCTGTGATGAGTGGTTAAAATCACATGAAAATTAATGAATTTTGAATCATCATTGAATCAATTCACTGTATCAATGAATTTTCATACTGAACATTCATGTTAGTATGAACACACTTTAATAAAACCTATTAAAATCTATTTTTAAAGGGACAATTCCTTCAATGTGTGTCATGCCCAAACTTCCTGTTTCAATAGGAAATACATCAACATAATAAAAAAAAACTAAATTGCATTATAATGCCATTTCATAGGGTCTTTACATGGGCTCATTTGCTGCTGACTTTTCAAATCCCAACCAATGATTAATGGACAATTTGCATGACGTATCATTATGTGGGCCGTTCTGGGGTGAAAATCAATGATGGAAGAGAGACTGATTGTAGATGCATCAAGTTATATGACACAATGTCAAAGACACTGAGAAGACAATCGAGAAAATGCACATTATTAAATAGAAAATGGCATTTGTGTGCACTTTTTGTAATGTAAAAACAGGTGCGTGAAGCCCTGAAACGAGTCCATTACACAGGTTGATTTGCTGAATGTGATCCATGGCATCATGTCAAGCTGCCGTCTCTGTGCAGGCTCAATTCATAAAGCACTTGAGATGGCAGTTAAAAATGAAGACAAATGGTCCAGCGCTCTGATCACAGGTATGAGTAGTGCTTTATGGATGAGGAGACGACACTGCTGAGTTCGTGTGTGATTGTAAGAGCAACAGATCTCGCTGGAGACTGAATCAATCTGCTTCCCTGCCACAGGGACACCTCAGCTTAATTATTACAGACACATGCTCACACGGACAGCGAGAGAGAGCGAGAGAGAGTGAGAGATGGAAAGATAAGTGGGACTGATATGGAGTGGGGTGACATAATAAAGAAGAACAGATGCTAAACTGCTCTGTGGTCCTTCTACATGGGTCAGAGTCATGAAATAAGCTATAACGGGTTGAATATGACAACCATTGGGAGGGGGGGTGCTTGAAATAGACTTAGTGTGGAGGGAGTGGTCATTACAGTAAATGAGTCTGACAGACGTACGTTGGTCTGCGACCTGCTATGATCACAGTCAAGTACGTACGTGCACTCAAATGCACGTGCATCCGTCAGTGTATCGATGTGTTCGAGGGGTCCAGGGGCCGAGGGAAGATACTGTTATTTTACAGAGAAGGACACGGCATGTCAGAGCGCATTAGGCGATGGTGGCGTGGGCTAAGCGCCGTCCCTCTGACAGGCAGCACAGGAGACATGGCATAATGAGGCAGGGCAGGGGCGCCTCTCTCCAGCCCGCGCCACTCAATTACCCAGCAGGCTTTTAGTGCCAGCGCGCTCCACTACAGCTAAATTACCCAGGGCCCTGTCTCCACTTAGAGCCCAGCCACTGTTTGAGCGGGTGGCTTTGTGACTGCCCGCACACACACTGGCTACTAAAAGGGTAATAAGGTCATTTGAATGCCGGAGCCATTAGGCTAATGCCACTCAAATGCACAAGTGTAAGGACGGAGAGAGCAAGACTGCTAGAGTGGGCGGAAAAAGGCCACTCTTTTAGATCTAAGCGGGTCTTCTGTCCAGTTTTGTCAAGCGTCGGGATTTCAATGAACTGCGTTTAAATCACAGGGGTAAATAATCGTGCCGGTTGAGCTGGTGATGGAGCTAGGCTAACAATGCTAGGGCTGCCGCTGACGTCTGAGTGAAGGATTGGCGCAGCTGTGGTTAGCTTGCACATGCATACACAGCCTCGGTCTCTGTCCATCACAGGAGGCCCTTAGCGAGACAGCGAGAGACTTCGGCCAGCACTATTTAGTTCTGTTTATCACAGGGTAAACAGATCAGTCACTAGCCAGAATGGCTCACGTGTGAATTGCTAATGTGCACACATTACAAACATGATCAAAAACACACAGAAGCTAATAACAAAACAGTTGTGCCAACTTTAAAGTAAGTGCAAAAATCTGTGTTATTCACAAAGAATCTGCAATTTTGTTACATCCCCTGCTCCATTTAAATTTGCATATTTATTTATTTATTCTTAATTATTTATTTAAAAATTATGTAATTATTTATTTAAAGAATTATTTATTTAAAAATTATTTATTTGGCCAATATTTAGTCTTACAAATATTATCTAAACGTAATTTGTTAAAGCACAAAAGCCTATTTCTATGCCTAACACTGATGCTGCCTAACACAATTAAACTTTCACTATTACCGTTTACAGATATCTGGCGAAGAAAAAAAGTTTTCACTGTTAATTTTCTAAAAATGTAAACTAAAAATGAAACTAAAAACTATAAAACCGCTAAAATAAACATTAACTAAAAATAAAAACAAATATAAAAAATATAAATTTATTTCAGCTAGTTGCCAAGGCAACTTGATGTACTAAAATGCCTTAAACTGGAATAAAAATGAATGAAAAATACATAGACATATAAAAAAACCTACTAAAATAACACAAAATTATTACAACTTTATAATTAAAATGAAAACGTAAAAAAATAAAAACTCTAAATATTATCTTAACAATACTAAAATGACACTGATTGAATAATGATCAAATGATAGTGAAGAGTAAATCAGGCTCTAAAACAAGCATGTGTAAACAAACAATGCCATAAATGTGCATAAAGTATTCTTAGCAAATTCTCCCCACTGTTTCTGATTGTGACAACAAGAGTGAAATCCTCTATAAAAACAAAAATAAAAGACATCCCCTATTTATAAGGCATCTACTAAACCCAAGGACCACACACCACGTTACTTGTCTAAACTGTTATCTACTCAGGCAAAGCAGCGTTCTGTCAAAAACGGTAAGGACAAGCCAATATATTGTGTCATTACAGCCTTTTGAGCTGATTCAAGCACTCACAGAATGACTCAAACAGCTCATGGACAGAGGTAACAGACAGAGAAAATGATTACAGACAGATAGTACTGTCTGACCCCTGAGTTCAGATGACAGTAAGGTGTGAAAAGATTAGGAAAAAAAGATTATTGATTTTTAACAGCCTTTGGAAACATCAGTTATGTTACAATTCTATTATGCACAACCAGCTAAATACAACAGGTTGCAAAGACATACTGGACATATAGAGCTTGTATAAAGGGGTAATATCACAAGGAATGCAATTTACCTTGATCTTTTGAGATTAGATTGCATTGTACTATGAAAATACATGAAAAAACCTCCTCAAAACTTTTTTACAAGACCATACTAAACTATGCTGAAAAAAACAACCTTGTATGTCAGAAACCTGAAAACATTAACGTGACCTGCGACATTTACACATCAACAACACCTATTCAGAGTTCAGAAAAGGGCTGTGGACCATTCAGAAATGAGACTGTTTGAGCTAAAACTCAAATTTGAATGTAAGGGAAGTAGAATACATTTCAATGCACATAAAATTGATATAAAATGCAATTTTTTAACAAGAAAAATATACAGCTGTAAAGACAAACTTTCAAGTTTGGCTTGACAGATGTTTCAAATGTTCAAATATGTTTTTATAGTTTGGGGGTGACTTGTTGAACTTCTTTGAATTAAAATTCTGTAAATTCCACTTCCTGAGTGTCATTCCAATTCAACTTCCTGTGCGGCCAGCTAAACCAAGTCATGAGCTGAAAGGAAACCTATCCTTAAATTAAAAATGTTTCCATATATAACCATAAAAAGTGTACATTTAAGGGTACAATAGCTTGTTACAGAGGCAGTGCCAATATTACTGTACTACTCCAGGGTACCAACATGTACCTTTTAGGGGTAGATTTAAAGTTATCTACAGGTACCATTATTGCACATTTACTCTGACATATATCTGTGGTTCAGAATCTGTAAACCATAATCTATGGTTGCTGCACATGCTACGGTGGGGTGATAAGCAAGTAGGATACATTGTATCATTTCTAAGCAGGAAAGTTGGCCAAACCTTGTGCTGATTCTAATTGGGTATAGCACCTACAGCTCAGCAGATACAATATTATTCCCTGATCACTTCAATCTAATCTTAATACATTTCTTTGTAATCCTGTGAAGTAATGGATGGGGAAGCATACGATATGAATGATGCATGATTTGACCCCTTGAAGTCATTCAAAGCGAATATTGTTTTCCGTTCGAGCTGTAGCTCAACAGAAAACACTATGGATTAGGCTCTTTGTGCGCTACAGCATGTTGTTGTGCATCTCTCTCTTAAGTGTGACACTGTGTGTGTGTAATAAGAGCTCTGTTAATTAAGTGGCTGTAGCGCTGTGCTCCTGGCTGGGAATGGATCAAACACGGGCGCTGGCCAGAGGGCTCCCCACCGCCACAGATGAAATGCACTGCAGACTTTAAAGACTTCCTGTCATTAGCCTAGACCCCGTCCACTGACTCGCTCCCTCGCTCACAGCCCAGACCTCCTCCGTTCCGCCACAACAATGAGCACTGTCATAGCTCTGAAGAAAAAAAAACCCTGCAGTAACAAAAGAGCTGGCCTTTTACCACACACAGAGAGGGAGAGAGAGCGAGAACAAAAGTGAATGGTTTAATTAATATCCAAATGCTCTGGCTCCACCTGGGTTGCATTAGCGAACCCTGGGCTTTCCGTACACACACACACACTTAGCAGCCACCTGACTGGATGTCTGCATGGTAAGTGTGTGTGAAGGATGGCTGAGGATCAAAGAGCATATTATTCTGCTCCACGTCTCGTTGCCAATCAGAAACACTCACGGCCAATATTAACAGAGGACCGGTGTCCTTGTGCTTGCTACCCAGTGACAATGAGACCAACCCCAGGCCAAGCTAGTCAATTATTTACAAACTCCTCATACAAAAAAAAAAAACTTTAAAGCTCTGATATCCAAAACATTCCTCCCATTTCCATTTTAATGTGATTTAATGTCCTTGTTACATGGACACTGATCCACATTTTGTAAGTCGTACACAGTATCCGTCGCTGTCAATTTGGGTCTTCGTCAAACCGACCGCCACGATTCTGTTTCTCACCCTTACGCTTCACGTTAGCACTGTGCGTTGTGTGTCCACGCTTGACTGATCTTGTGCAGAGGCGACGAGGCTTTGAAAACAAAAGACGCTATGAAACAAGACAATTGGCGGTGCTATTCTTGACAGGCGTAGGAATGCTAATTAATCTGATTAGAATGAGACGATTAAATCCATGATGGGGGCTCATATTGCCAGGCACTCTGGTCCTGGCATGCGCTGGCAGAGCGATCGACCCAGACGAGAGACAAACTGACGTTTGGTTTTGAGTCTTGCTTCTCATTCGATAGCTACTTGAAAAAGATTGTTGTTTACTGATGTTATTTGGTTTTAATGCCTTCTCTTAAACAGTCGATCGCCCACCATTCCAGTTAAGTATCTTGCGGTGCCCACCACGAACACGCTCATTTGTCCGTAGTCCACACCGTGAAGCTTATGTACATAAAAGGCACGCTAGAAGCAAGCAGACCACCCACTGGAGATAATCAACGCCGCTTTCCACAGCACCCCCTCGGTCTGCTCTCGAGAGCCCAGGCGCCTGTGCCGCCCAGCGACCCAAATGGGAGCCACGGGCCATCCATCAGCAGGGCGACTCACATATGCCACACATCAGTCAATGTGTGTGTCCCCTCCGACAGTCACACATGGATGGAAGACACTTTTACATGCATAAATACTTGCACACTGACTAAAGGTCTGAGCAGGCCTCTGTCTGTGACCTTGGGCATTACTGGAAAATTTTAAGATCAAGTCAGCCCCAAAATCTCTCACAAAAAGGTTTTATTTCCTCTCCGAGAAAGTAGACCTGGATTCCTAAACACACACACACTCAAAAATGTAAGTGAGAGTTATGTAATTAAAAATGTCACCGTTATAATAAAGACAGTCAATCAGTTAAAAATGTTAATCAAATTAATTAGATAATGCTGATTAACTTATCACAAATATCAATATTACCTATACAAGAAAAGCCATCAAATGAAGATAATTTAAAACATTATTGAATAGACAAAAAGATTGATTATTTAAAGAAAAAAAACATACTAAATTAGCCAGTCACAGCCCTAATTCAACCATAAAACATTTTAAGTGATATATGAAATAATTAAATTAAAATTCACAACCTGAAAATGAATGCAACCTTGAAGTTAAAGATGGATAAACTGATGCAAACTCTGTTTAAATCCAACCATTTTGAGGTCATACTAAATTAATCACAATAATTTAAACTTTAAATTGATAACCCTAATTAAAACTTTTTTTTTTTTTCCGAAAAGCCCCAAAGCAATGCAAACTTGAATGTAAATATTTAAAGAATGATGCAAATTCTGCCTAAATCCAACACTTCAGCCATAATAAATTGATCAAAGAAAACAAACCGGTTAAATTGACATGTACTGTATATGTATGTGCAAACTAAATAAACAAGCACATATTTCCATGCCCTAGCACTCAAGGTCTGCAAACCTAAAATGTTCTGATCTGTCCTCTTTGTCTCTTTCCTTCAGTCTGTTTTAGATTGTTCACTTGTCCTCCAAATCGATGCATATTACTGCTCTCCTATAGTGAGTGCATTATGACACACTGTGGCTGGTCCACAGTCTCTGACAATTCAGCTCTCTCTCTCACACTGAGCAGCAGGAAGAGCTTTCATTAAAACCTTGCCAACTACTCTAAGTACAGAGTGCGCCGCTGTTATTCCGGGCATATCTGCCCTGCTTGCAGGAAGCCGCAACCAGAAAGGTCAAGAACAAAAGGAGACGGGACAATCTCCAGAGAATAGTTAAATAAAGACAATGTAAAGAGAAAGAGAGAACGCAAGATAAAGATGATTGTGTACCCAAATGAGTGGGCATCTCAGGGTCTTCCATTGTGGCCACAACAGATGTGGTGTATATATGTTTGCTCCTCAAACGGCCTGTTGTGTGCAGTCCATGTCCTTCGGTGAGGAGTGTCCATTGTGATGCTGTAATGGGGCTCAGCTGGCAACACTGATAATATGCTTACAATCATCACGTCTGTCAACATAAGACGGCCTGTTTAGAACGATCTCGCCTCTGAGAAATGCAAAGGGGCCGAGTATCATAGCCCTGCGAAAAGCTGTGAAAAGAACTCAATTACAGGTAGGAGCAAAGGCCAAGTCCAGCCTAGAGTCACAGGCCCACTGAGCTCATTGTTTTTTTTCAAAATATCTAACAGCATCTGAAGTATACCAATCAATTATGACTGGAATTCAGTGTGCGAGAGAATGTTTTTCGTTGAAATGGAAAAAACCTTGTCTGTGGTGACTGCGTTTAGTCAGATTTAATCATAAAGCTGGGGTAGAACAATACCGTAACCCAGCCATGATCTTTTTTGCTGCTCCATGGGAGTTAGAACAATTTGGAACCAATGACAGAGGATCGGCTCACACACATCCTGTTCAAGGCTACTTCTAGCTACTTTACAAGGACCTGTCAGACAACAGCTTCATAATAAAAAACACAACAAATAGAGAATGAGAGTGAATGATGACCAGTAGACTTAAGTACAGAGCTATATGTTGATTTCCTGATTTCAAAACAAATGGGCTTTTCACCCTTGAATTACTTAACTAACGGTTATTGTTAACCCTAAGTAAACATAATCAGGTGTTTCTTCAACTGTGGGTACTTTTGGCCATGTGGAATTAACATTTCACCACAGTGTCACTTACACATTTGGGATGGAAATAGTAGTGATGGAAATGTCATTTTTAACATTTTTGGAATAAAATGTCTAACTTCTTTGTCTTGCTAAGATGAATTTCACTGCTAAAATTTTACTGTATGTATCCTAAATACACACAATTAAATAATATTTTGGTTGCACTATTTTAAAGTATGTGCAACTGTACTTACCTATTGCACTTGGTAATATAAGGTCACTATAATATTAGGGTTAGGGTTTGGCTTAGGGTTACTTGCATGTAATTATGCATAATTAATTGTTATTATAATAGTAAGTACATGTAACAAGGTGTCCACCTTAAAATAAAGTGTTACCAATAACTGCATAATATGTACATGTGGAACAGGACTGTAAAATAGTGAAGTAGTGAACTTGGGAACAGTTGTAATTAAAAAAAAAAAAAAAAAAGAAAATTTTTACACAATAAATATTGAAATAACTAATTAAAATAATTAAATTGTTATAAGTGTTAATATTGTTATTATTGTATTATTATAACCCAATGTGAACATTTCTGCTGCAGTAAAAAACTCACGAATATTTAATGAGGTAAGCACAGAGGCAGTTTGTGATTGGTTAACATATCTGCTCACTGTATTGTAAAACTAGAAGTTACAAATGTGACACTGCATAACCCAGGGTTAAAATCTGTCTTTACCCAGGTTTTAAAAGTACGTTAACACGCAGTGTGAAAAGCTTTAATATGCATAAATGTATAAAAGAAAACAGCCATGACCTAATGCATCTGTCAACACAATATCTAAGATGAAAGACAAATTTTCAGCAGAAGTTTGAAGGCAAAAATAAAGATTCTTCTGTTTACCAGGATGGCGTGATGAGGAACAAATAAAAACAGACTTTGAGTCTGAAAGACTTGTGATTAAAAAAGTGTCCATATGTAGAACAGCAGTGATTATCTTGTTTGTCTGCTTGTAGTTTCAAGAACAAGACCAGACAAGCAGTTTAGCATTCAATCTCTGGGGCTTGTTTGAATTGAGAGGCAAAAACACAGTGATTTTAGAGACAGATTTAGAAATTGTTGACCCGGTTAACACTGGGAAGGGTATTAAAACTGAGAAGAACTGGGTTTAGCTGACGTCAAGATACATCTGAATATCAGAAATACAAGAGT
>JAUZSZ010000086.1:14083274-14094552 GCA_034780575.1 Labeobarbus marequensis
TTACTCATAATATCATATTTATGTAGCCTAATGTTACTCATAATATCATATTTATGTAGCCTAATGTTACTCATAATATCATATTTATGTAGCCTAATGTTACTCATAATTGTTCAAAATTTAGATTATTTAATTTTTGTTTTGCCATTTCTATCGTTTATTGTGCGTTTTTATGGTGCTATTTAGTCTGCCCGTTTCCTGAAGAAAAAAAAAATCTTTTATTGCTGTTGTTCTCTTATTCAAATTATAAATGATATAACTAAACAAATTAATAATTAATTAAGTGAAGCTGTGCGCTTTAATTAGTCATCGCATAGGCCTATCATGCAGTGTGGTGAATTATTATTGCTCATTGTTGTCTATTGTCTATTTTAGTAATTTAAATAACATAGGTTATATTATCTGATATGACTATATTATCATATCTTAATGTATTAATTAATGACATTGCAGTATAGTACACCACCCAAATATGTATTTACTTCCTTCTAATTCTCTCTATCAGTGCAGGCTTGTTTAGCCTATATTGACCGATATGAAAAGTGATTAGTGGCCTGCATAAAAAAAGCCTTGAACATAAAACCAAAATATAGTTGATGACTAGACAATCATTTCATGACTCTAGACACTTCTTTGTGAAGACAGTGGCATAATACAGCGAAATAATATGTTCGATCAACAATAATTTGTATTATTGACCTCTTTGAAAGCATCAGATCAATATTTCTGCTCGCATACAATTATATTGGGTTTAATAAATTAGTAACTGTTCAATGGAGTCTTTCAGTTGATGCTAAACTGTGTTAGTCTTCGTTTTGTGGTCTGGAAAGAAATTTCCAGTCAGGTCTAACAATAATAAGAATGAGCTGAGTTGCCATTGAACAATTTTAGGTCCACACAGGATTTTCATTTTGACTTTTCTGCATTACATAACTATCTAATTCTAATTTGCAACCTACTCTTTTTATGTCTAATGCTGGGGAAATGCCATAAAATTACTTGCTTTAAAAATGTAATATGATCAAATAAAAACAATTATAAACTGTATATTGCAATATAATTTTAGAGGAACGTTTCTACAAATATTTTGTTCACCTTTCTCTCCAGATCCCCGTTCATCTGTCGGAGACCTGCGTCCATACTTGTTTCAGTCCTCAGGTGATGTCGATTTGCTGGATGTTTCTGTGCACTTTGTGCTACCCATCCAAAACTCCAGCCATTTAAAAGTACCACGTGACACCACACCCCCTGAACGTCCCGTGTGCGTGTCACGCGACGAGATAACCCCCTGGGATATTCAGCGCATCTGGTTTGTGTTGTCCAGTGAGAAAGAGTTTGCAGGGGGAGTTTTGGGTGAGCATGGAGTTCAAAGTCAGCGTTTCGTAACGATTACTTAGCCGTTTTGTTTTTCTTCTTACTTGATGTAATAGTTAATTCACTTTTTAATAACTTGTAAAAGTAGAAGGGATTGAGGTTTCACGATTAGAAAACAGATGCAGGATTCTGTTAAAAAATAATACCTAATCGTTACTATCCATATGTTGATGTTCTGTTTATGACCACACGATGGCGCCAAATATAAATTAACTGGGACTGGGACAGTGTCGAAAATATACACTGATACGCTGATTTCATAGAGGTGTACTTTTAAGATTATTTTTTATTGATATTTTTCCTGGCGTAATCTGTTAAAATTTGTCTCGCCTGAATGTAACTTGGCGCCACTAGCACAGTTAGCTAGCTAGCCGTTAATTATGTCAAATAATTTCTAAAACACTAACATTTTTATTATTTAGCCTATTTGCGACGTACTTGTCGTGTTTTGTACTGATGTGTCACAACAGAAACGTGCAAGTGGACTACCCTTGCTATGTTTACATCCTCGGGTGACTGCAATTTCAGCAGGTTTGGCGTCAGGTAAAAATACGCTTCTGCTAATTTAACTTTTATGGTTAACGAAATGCCAGCGAAATATGTAGACCTAATCGTATATGCTTGCCTACTTTGCCTTTTATTTTGACGAACTTTGTGTGCTTCAAGACTTAATTAAGGGGACAAACACGCCTGAAAAGTTTTATTAACATAGACAGTGTATAGTCTGGCTTTAGTTCATAGACTTGGAAGCAAATGTGATCTTTAAACTGTATTTTCATTTGTGTTAAGTTAAATCAATGTATTGACACCTGTCTGTACACACACCTTATGCTTAGGCTTATACAAACCATTCATGGATGACTTCACCACTAGATGGCACTAGGTGTCTATACAAATTATGAGCCAACTATTCCGTTAACCCCACTGTCCAAAAACATTTTTCTTTAGTGTATTGTATAGGCCTATAGGCTCACCATTTAAATTGCTTAAGATAAGTAGGGCAACAGTAAATACAAAAAAAAAAAAAAAAAAAAAATTAACTAAACCAAAAAAGCTATTAATTTCACTACTACTGAAATGGCTTTACTTTGACAGATTATTTCGTGATCACTGGATATGATAATATTAGAATATTGTAAATGGATGTTTATTTACACGGGGAGTAAAGATGTGATCCATGAAGTCCTAACAAAGTGCACAACAGCAAAGACTCGTCTTAAATGAACATCTGGACACCATTCCCCTGCAACACCTGCAGATGTTTTCAGGTAAGGTAAGTTTAGGATACAGTAGAGTCCATCTGTATAGAAATATTATCACAAAAACAGATCAAGGCATGGTGGCTAACACACATATTCAAGCTAAATGAAATGAATCAACGGCTGATATGACCAACACATCTGGCCTTTGCTTTAAGGGGTGTTTCTTGAAGTTTGGTTACTTCAAGGGGCCTGTAACGCCATGAAGTGGGAACTCGTGCTTTCAAAACGATTATGCACTTTTAGTATAAGTTTTAATAGATTTTAATGAATTCATTCATTTGAATAGAAATATGTAAGATAAATCCTCTTTTAGAGCACAGTTGTAACTAAAAAACGTAGATCTGCTATATGGTTTGTTTGTTTTGTTTATAATTATGTGTAACAGAAATAGTTTATATATATATATATATATGTTCGTTTATATATGTATATATGCAATAAGTGTATGCTTGTAGCCTGTACTTAAGACTTTTACTCACTTCTACGCTCATGCACGATGTAAAGCAAGTGCCCGCCATTAACAAGTAATCGTCGGTGTTCGGTTCATTCACGAATATGACTGTCTCATCTGCGCCAACGCGCTCTTATCCGCTAATGTTGAGGAATAGCAGTGGATAAACGCCACGCACCTGCTCTCAAAAGCGCACCAATGAATAGTAATTGAATTGATCAAACAAAACAACAACTTTACAATGTAGTTTTAACAGCTAACAAATTGAAATATAATCCTGCACATCAAACCCGGGCTTATAGGAGAAAACAAACGGCTTTGTATGGATTTGTTTTGTTTTTATTATTTTACAGCAGCTCTCCGAGTTGTAAGACAGGCAGAGGTGTTTCAATAGAAGTTCAGACGCCCAGATGTCATATTATTACACTCGGGAATGACTGGAACCTTCCCTCAGCCTAGAGTATCATGAAAGAAAGAGGGGCTCACAAAACGCTAATTGGACTCTGCAAATGCACTGACAGAGCATGGTGGATATGTTTCAGAGAGTCCCAGCCAGAGTGAATAGAACCCACGCTTCTTTTCTAAACGCCCTTGCCGCGCTAAAAAAGAAGAAGAGGAAAAAGAGAGAGGGAGAGAAAGGAAAGTTGGAGGGGGCTGGGTGCTTGAATGCTGGCCTGATCTTGAATGCCTCAGCCAACTTAGAGAAATTACACAATTTATTGCCCCCCTCCCTCCCCACTCCGCATGCATCGTGCGCACACAGAAAACTGGGGCAGGCAAAGTCATTCAAACAAAGTTGGTTGAAAGCAATGTGCCATTATCGTGCGCTCTGAAAGAGCCGAAATTAATCGAGAGATATACTGTAAGTAAATAGAGTGAATAAGATGTCAGGAGCTTTTCTTTATGCGCGTCCACAAAATAACCCATCCGTTTCGCCTTTCCAGCTGTGATGATTTCTAATAATGACTGGCCAAATTCATCTCGCCCGGACAAAGATTCCCTATATGGAACAATATTATGTGGCTGTAACGCGTTAACAGTATAACAATTACTGCGACGAGTGTGAATTCATAACCAAACTACTCCTGAGTCCAGTGAAAGCAAAGTGCTTTGAATACTTCTGAATAGATTCGGCTTAACCACAACAGTGGTTACAAATTATTTGCTATATTTGCTCAAAGAAGATTTGCTTTATTTGATAAGTAGCATAGATGATGGTAGAAAGCTTAATATAGCTGGATTCGTATATGATTTGGATAATATGGTAAACCGGTGAATGTTGACACACACAGTGTTAATTTAAAAACCTTTAAAACCCTCTGTCCTCCCAACTACAAATCTTTTCATAAATGCCATGTCGGGCAAACAATGGATTAGATAGGCTATCTTACCTTTTTATATTTCTATAAGTTGTTTTGTGTTTATAAACTTTTTTATTGTTTATTTTTTTCTGTTAGCCTAATGCTTTTTAATGGCAGATTTAATTGTGAAAACTAGTCTTCTCTATTCATGATACTGTCATTATCATGAACACCTAAAATCTGAACTATTTCGGGATCTTTAGAATTTAGCTGCATGCATCCTTCTTGTATTTAACTCAAGTTTATTCTCCGTGTCTTAAAATGATTAATCTCAAGCTTAATTACTCTTTCCTTAAAGCGCCCAAAGAAAAATCGAAGCGCGCCATTGTTAAATTTTACAAGGTCACTGGATGCCTTTATTGCAGCTCGAAGTTGAGTGTGTGCGTGTGTTGTTCTCCGACAAACACTTGTCATAACCGAAAAACACCTCTAGTCATTCTTTACGAGAAGTTGTTTACTCAGTGGCAGGAGCGGCACGCGCCCGGCGTACGCAGAGCAAGCGCATCTCAGGGGGCGTGGTCAAGGGCAACGCGCGGCGGGCCGCCGGCGTATTGAAAAGGCCGCGCTGTTTCCATCTCACAACTCAGAACAGGTCGAGAGTCCGGAGCACCCCTGCCCATTGAAGCCACACGTGAACGCCACGAGCAAGACGCACGGCCACTGGGCATTCCAAAGAAAACTTTTGTACTTTTCCTCGCTCCTTTTTTTCCTCCGCGAAATGGACATCACTGCCAAGATGGAAATAAGCGTAAACCAGCAGCAGTTCATGCCACCTGCCTGCTTTTTTGCATCTCAGAGCATCCAACTCAGTCCGACCGACAGCCAGTGCAGCAACAAGTCCGCGTCGAAGCAGGCGAAGAGGCAGCGCTCATCCTCCCCGGAGCTGCTCAGGTGCAAAAGGAGGCTCAACTTCGCCGGCTTCGGGTACAGCTTGCCTCAGCAGCAGCCGCACGCGGTAGCCAGGCGGAACGAGAGAGAACGCAACCGGGTGAAGCTGGTGAACAACGGCTTTGCAACTCTGCGCGAACACGTTCCCAACGGAGCGGCGAACAAGAAGATGAGCAAAGTGGAGACGCTGCGCTCGGCTGTGGAGTACATCCGCGCGCTCCAGCAGCTTTTGGATGAGCATGACGCGGTGAGCGCGGCGTTCCAGTCCGGCGTCCTGTCACCCACCATCTCCCAAAACTACTCTAATGACATGAACTCTATGGCCGGTTCGCCTGTGTCCTCTTACTCCTCAGATGAGGGCTCCTACGACCCTCTGAGTCCAGAAGAACAAGAGCTCCTGGACTTCACCAATTGGTTTTGAACGTTCGCGAAAGGAAGGTTTGTATGAATTAAAATCATCTTTATCGCCGCTATTATTGTGTTTTCACGACTCTGTTGTTTATGCAAGATACTCACCATGTCCCGTTCTCTTTCCAGGAAATACCTAAAAATCGCAGCACTCGCTTGGGAGGAACTCGGATGTCCTCCAAGAACACAAAGCACTGCGTTGCGCTGCAGTCCGGTTCGGATAGACGCGAATCCACACCCAGAGATGGCCCATACAAACTGGCAAACCACGGGTCCCGAGTGTCAAAGAGCCAAAGGACTAAAAGGGAAGAGCGGGAGTCCAGTCCTTCCAGCGCATTCGCCCAAGAAATCTATTTTCAAAATGACTTTCCACGACACTGTGGCATATACACAAAAAACAACAACAATAAGCAAACGTTGTTATTTTACCTATGCTAATGTAATCAAAGAAGGTTTGCCCTGATTTACCCCTCTCACAACTCTAATATGCTTCCAACTTGGCGAATTTTATTATATGAAGTTCTATTTGTATAAAACATGTTGTTTTTTTTTAAATGTATTAAGCTATTTTTGTATGTAAGAGATTTATAGATGTTTTTGTACACATTCATTTTAATATGTATCTATTTTTGACTTATAGCCTGCCGTAAATTGCTCATTACCTCTCGCTTATTCAGACTTCTAGTCTCAAATGCATCGCAGCTAGCAATTCCCTTTACGGTCGTGACGGTTTTAGAGGAGTTTAAGAGTTTAAATTTCAACACCAACGTGTCTTATTTAATAGGAATAATAATTGCAATGGTAATATGACTCGGAATGATCAAAGGTTATGCAGCTATTGTCCAAACGGAGGTGTTTTGTGTCTCCACACTGCCTGTTCCACTTTGCCTTTACAATGCTGGGTTTTGCATCTCAGAAAATAAGAATATGCCTTATCTCCATATTTTCTACAGTTTAGTCTCATAATAAAAGTTTCTAAAAGAAATATGTTTTCTTGAGTTTGTTTTGTGTGTTGCAACCTTTTGTCTTCAAGCAGTTCTAGAAAAACACAGTCAAGTGTAGATTTTCGTTGCACATATTCTTTTTTTATTATTATTGTTTATTTTTTTATGGGTAACAAAAGTGATAAGCCTGCTAACCCTCGGCAGTCTGCCTGTTGTCAGGCAGGAGGAGACGTGACCAGAATACTGGACCGTTTCACAGACTGCGCTCATAATGAATGCCAATTTGGAGAAGACAGCACTTTTGGAAAATAAGCATATTGTTTGCTCACCCTACTCACACTTTTGAGGGTGAGCATGGCAGAGAGAGAGAAAGAGAGCGTGCAGTACCAAGTAATCAAAGAGTTAGAGTTTAAAAACGTAACATATTTCTTCGATTAATGTTAACAATTAAAATGAGATCGTTTAAATACTGAGAAATATATGTGAAACGCACCAGGCACGATAGTTCTTAATAGAATTTTTATTTTATTTTATTTTAGAATTTTATTTTATTTCTTTTTTAAAAACCTCTGGACAGTTAAACCACCAACACATTTTCTACTTTACGCCTCACAAAAAATATCAAAATAACTTGATAACTAAATTGCAAAAATGTTCATCATATAAATAGTGTATTTACAGTCTCTTGCGTTTTTGAGAAACAAGTAAAACGATTTGAAAATGCAAACGTGGCGTCACTGACCCAATATTCAAACTTATTCAGTAAAAGACGCTTTTTGTTAGGTCAAGCATAAATAAGTCAGAGTCGCGGAGTTTAAACAATAGTCGTGGAGTTTGACAGGTAAAGTGTGTGTGCGCGGGGCGGGCGCGTGCCTGCTGTAATGAATTGAGAGGCTCTGTGTGCGTGTGGCGCTCGAGTGGAGTCGGCTGAAGGCGCGTGTGCCTTTCTGACAGCAACTCGTGACACGCACTCAACAACTGCCCCTTTAAACACACAGCGTCTGGAAGCGAAGGCTGTACACAAGAGGCAGGTGTTGCAGAAGAAGAAAAAAACATGTTCCAGACGAAAGTAGGCGAGCTTTGTTTAGGGTAAGACGAAGTACCCCAGCTTATCAATCAGTTTTACGCTTGTCTTAGATTCAAAACCATATTTTTATTTTAAACTAGCGCGACCAGGCAGGGTCTAGCAAGTGTGGTAAAAGATAAAAAAATATTTTAGTGTGTCACAGGTCCAGCTGAGTCAAAACTAGTATCTAAATTTTGTTTTTAAAAAGATACAGTTAAAAATCAAGGTTAGGCATCTATGGTTCAGTGAATAACCTTTAACATTCATGAAACTTTTCCATTGTTCTTTAGTGGAAAAGGTCGTTTATGTAAATATTCTTCCTTCACATTAAGAAAAAATTGTTTTGGAACTTTTCACTGAAAGGTTCTTTGTGGAACCCAAAACGGTTCTTCAGTGGAATTGCTGTGGAAACCCCCAAAATACAGACAGGTGTCCCAGAATTCCCTGCAACTGTGTGATTCACTGTGACCCAACGTCTATGACATGTTAAACCACCATCCAAATTGGAAGGGTCTGAACTGTCGACTAGCTCAGGAAATCAATTTTTGTGCTTATCCATCAGACGCTTCACCAAGAACCGTCTTATTGTAAGGTACTGGACCCATTTGTCAGTTACATTTCAATAGCTAGAGCTTCATATTTATCTGGTGTGAAATTAATTTGGGGAAGAGAGGCAGTGCTTTTTTTTGTTGCTCTAAATCCTGAAAAAAATCAATAAATCAGGATCTCTCAGATGGATAAAGCACATTTTCCACTTGATTTTCTGGCCTCTTGTGTCTGTCGGTGAAAGATTAGGCTATAGAAAATGTAATATCACATTCAGATCTGTGGCTTCCCTCCAATAAGCTTGTTCAAGGAACTTGTTTAATCAAGAGACATTGCAGGAATCTGAACAAAAATGGGCGAATAAACAGTTTTCACTCAGAAATTGCTAGAAACAATTACAAAGACACAGCAAGTAACACATTCAATTTTGAGGTAGAAAAATTAAATAGTATTTTTTTCTTGTAAAATGTACTTCAATAGCCTAATCTTTGTACAATTTCTATTTGTACAACTTCTATTTTTTTCTCTGTTTTTGAACACAGTCTCCATAGAAAGCAATGTGAATTTCATGCTGAAACTTTTCCATTGACCTATTGTGAATACACTTCATGGTTAACCTGAAAATACAAGCCACCAATTCCCTTTACAAACTATTCATGCTCAATCTGAACTGTGTCCAAGGGAACGGTAGCGAGCAATGCAGTGTGTGTAGTTGTGTGAACAGCCCATTCGAGCCCGTCCGCGTGTCCATCCCATTGTGGCAGAATGTTGCCTCGTCATTATGGCACGCCTGAATAGAACAGGAGCGGCAGCATGTAACCCACACTGATTAGTGATCCAGGGCCCTCTGATGTTCTCCCTGTTGAAATTCATGGGGACTTCTTGTTATCACTCCTCTCCAGCCTCCTTTCATTCTCTTTGAAAGTGCTGCTGTCCCTGCCTCTCAACTTCTTCTACAGACTTTGTAAATCTAAAGACGCAGACTGTTAGACAGCACTCACTTCCTCATGAGTGCCCAGAAAGCTTTTCACGACTGTCCAATGTCTGTGGCCATTTCTTTAGGCTAAATGAGACCGGTCGTTCTCTGTTTTTCTCGCTACCTCGATCCTTTTCATTTTTTCCCCCCTCTCTTCTTTCTTATACAAATGCTCACTTTTGTTACTTCTGAATGTGACGGTGCTCTCAAATGCTTGTCAAAGCGCTTCTTTTCCCTTTCCCCTACTGAGTCCTGCAGGATTGGTGAGTGATTATCAGTGAAGATTGGATGTTTGAAGACCACACTGAGCAAAGTTTTTACTCTCTGTATGCCGAATTGCAAATGACATTAATAAAAGCTCTAGCCTGCATGAAATATGAGCTGCTTGACTTTGGCCCTGAAAAGTGCAATGCAAACAGTGTTTCAGTACCACAGACAGCACTCCTCTCCACTCTACTAATGTTCAGCAGCGCCGGCTCAGTCTTGTGCAGTAACTGAAATCTATGCCCTATTTTTTTGGTGAAATAGAGTAAGGTTTTGTTATTTTGATTGACATTCAGTCAGTCAGTGTTTACCCCCTTTTTTAACGAGTTATTGACATGGATGCTAAAAGAATAATTAACAAGGCATTGCTGTACTTCATTTCTACTGAGGTTTCATCACTTTCAGCAGAGTTCAGCAGGATGAATACATAAATGAGACACTTAAACATAATCATTTGTATCCGTATTTGTATAGTCTTAGAAATGATTTTTTCCCATTGAAACAGTATACAAAATATAAAAAATATGACATGAAGCTGAAGTGTCTCTACTTCATTAATTGGCCCACTTGTATTCACTCCTATAAATAATATAATATAATATAACAAAATGTATGAAATGTATAAAATATATATTTCCTATAATATACATAAAATATAATTTATATGATTATAATTTTTGGTTATGTAATATTCTAATATACACTACTGTTACAAAGTTTGGGGTCAATTAAAAAAATTAATTAAAATCAAATTAAAATAAATTAAACATCAAAGCAATGATAACACATTTATAGTGTCATTAAAGATTTTTATTTCAAAGAAATGCTGTTCTTTCAATCTTCATATTAATCAAACCAACTTTGTGGGGAAACAAATTTCCACAAAAATATTAAGCAGCACAACTGAATTCAACACAATACTGAAGTATTTTTGATCAGCATATTAAAATTATTTTTGAAGTATCATGTGACACTGAAGACTGGAGTAATGGCTGCTGAAAATTCAGCTTTGCATCACAGAAATAAAGTACTTTTTGAAATATATTAAAATATAATACACTTATTTAAAACTTTTTTTTGTAACTGTATTTTTGATCAAATAAATGCAGCCTTGGTGAGCAAAAGAGCTTCTTTCAAAAACATTAAAAATCCTTCAGGCCCCAAAATTTGTCATACATATTTATCTAAAATATGTATTAATTTTGATGTATGGCCTAACTATTGGTGTAAACAGTTGTTGTTGAAACCATCACAGGTTATTGGAGTCATCGAAGGGGTTGGCGATAACTGAGTTATGAATGAGGATGAAGAGAGGCAGGTGAGCGAGGAAGTCGAGAAGATCAAGGGAGCGCAAATTGCGAAGTTCCCGCCTCACAGACGCCTCATGCTCAGGTCTGATGCCCCCTGCCTTCAGCTCCACTAGGAGTTGCTCTGCTCCAATGCAGCCCTCTGGCACCACAGCGCCCCCTGTTTGGGCCTCCAGCAAGAACAAGAACAACTGCTGTAGAACAAGCAGACATACTCAGGTTAGTATCAGTGAATATAATATCTATTCCATGAATGTATATACATAATAAATATACACGGTACACACACATATATTACATAAACAAAAATGTTAACTAATCGCGATAAATACAGGTCCTTCTCAAAAAATTAGGATATTGTGATAAAGTTCATTATTTTCTGTAATGTACTGATAAACATTAGACTTTCATATATTTTAGATTCATTACAC
>JAUZSZ010000086.1:14170994-14181379 GCA_034780575.1 Labeobarbus marequensis
GTTCCTATATCCTCCTGTTTATCTGTCTATCATTCGATCTACCTGTCTATCTACCTAACTCTCTATCATTCTATGTCCGATCTTCCTGTCTGTCGATCTTCCTGTCTACCTGTATCTATTCATCTATAATTATGTTTGTCTGTCTCTCTCTTCCTTTATCTATTGACATGACACTGTGAACAATCTATAAATTTAAATGTTACAAGTTAAATACAAATACCACAGAAAATATTTTTAACTCATGCATCAGTGTGAAAAGAGAAACAATTTTCTGGTGGTTTTTAAAAACAGTTGTAAAAGAGGTCAATGTGACATACACAACCACATTACCCCTCAATTTATTGTAAGTGGATTTCTGCCAAAACATTTTGTGTTGTATGTCTTGTCAAGTCAAGTCACGATTTTTATATAGCACTTTTTACAACACAGATTGTGTCAAAGCACCTTTACAGTATTAAATGGGAAAATAGTGTTGAAGGAACCAAAACTCCATCGTTCTCCTCTGGCCAGACGAAACCAGCAGTTTAATTCCATGCTGCAACAAATTCAGATTGTGCAGAGGACTAATCTGGTTCCTGTGGGCTTGTGGTGATGACTGTCTAGGTGCCAAGATCTTTGCTGGGGATCAGTCTCTGGTGCTCATCTAGTTGTCATGGTCTCCACTAACATTCAGGGTTGTAGAGGTCATCTCTAGATGCTGATCCACCATTTGATCTGGATACAGACTGGATCTGGGTGGCTACGGTGACCTTGGAATAAGAATGAAACAAAGTAATACTAGCATAGATGCCATTCTTCTTATGATGTAACAAGTACATTCGGTGTTATGGGAAGTGTTCCTGGTTCGGTTGACCTAATTAAAGCAGCCTAACAAGTCTTTGAGACAAAAACTGAGAGAATAAGTTGTAACTTAGATATATTTTTGAGATGGAAAAATGCAGTTTTACAAATGCTAGAAACGTGGCTTTCGAAGGAAAGATTGCTTTCAAACAGCACACCTAGGTTTCTAAATGATGGCAAAGAACTGACGGAGCAGCCATCAAGTGTTAGACAGTGTTCTGGGTTATTACATGCGGAGGTTTTTGGTCTGATAATTAACATCTGTTTTATCAGAATTTAACAGTAAGAAATTAATAGTCATCCAGTTTTTTATATCAACTATGCATTCTGTTATTTTTTCAAATTGGTATGCTTTGTCGGGCAGCAAAGAAATATAGAGCTTAGTATCATCAGCATAACAGTGAAGGCTAACACCATGTTTCCTGATGACATCTCCCAAGTGTAACATGTAAAGCATGAAAATCAGTGGTCCTAGTACTGAGCTTTGAGGCACTCCATATACTGCATTTGTGATTGGTATATGATACCTCATCATTCACTGCTACGCTGTTTTTACAAACTGAAATTATTAACAACAAACCAAATTATTTTCTGTGGTAACTGACTGCATGCCACAAATACTACCCATAGAGGTCAAGTTGAATTTACCCAGAGCATTCCTTTAAATTTTAAATCTAATAACACAGAAATGTTATTGCTCTATTCCTGCTTAGATTTGGTTTAAGGGGAAGGGTGTGAAACCACCACTGACCAGTCACACATGAACACTCACCCTCAGACAATCAGGGACCGGAAGGGATGATTTGAGTGACAGGAGAAAGTGATGGCAGTGTGCTGAGAAAACATCTTTGTGTTTGCTCAAGAGAGGATGGAGGGACGTCCCCGGCCACCAAGCCACATTCAGCAGCCCATGTCTCTTCTCCACTGGGCTCGTCAGGTAACCGTCGTGCTGAGCGCACTCTAATGCCCAGGGGAGTGTTATTACTCAGACTGTAATTACTCAGACTGACCACAAAAGTGGTGCTGTTTCCTGTCAACATTCATGCCCTGAGGCTAGTAAACCCTGTATCTTATCTCTCTTTCTGTCTCATGCCTGCACCAACGTTGTTACTTTCAAACTGTCAGACGGCTCACAACTGAATAGAACAAGGTCTGGAGATTTAAGTTTTTTAACTCAACATGCTTTGTTAAAAATGCAATGCTTTCACTGACTTTGGTTAAGCTAACCACAGATTGAAAGCCAAACTAAAACATGTATTACCATTTCTGATTATTAAATTTAATTTATACAACAGTTCAGTCAACAAGAAGTTCATATTAAGTACTTTGTGACACAGTACATTTAAATTTAGTCATTTAGCAGATGCTTTTATCCAAAGCGACTTACAAATGAGGACAATGGAAGCAATCAAAATCAATAAAAGAGCAATGATATAGCATCCGTATCTAGCCATATCTATCTATATCGACTATCCATATCTATATCTATCTATCTTAGATCTCTTCCAGATCTAGTCATCCATATCTTGTCATATTTATCTATATAGATCCATATCTATCTGTTTATCCATATCCATATCAACCCATGTCCTCATATATGCATCCAGATCTATTCATATCTAGCATCCATATCTCTCCATATTTATCTTTCCATACATATCCATCTATAACCATCCATATCTATTATCAGTATCCATCTGTGTCTATCCATATCCATATATAACCATCCATATCTACAGTGTATCCATCCATATCAATCTGTTATAATGTTCTTAATGTACCTGGAGAGGTCTCAGAGAAATATCCTGGTGTGGTTTTCCCCTCTGGCCTCTGTAATTCTTTCCTGGGTGAAGTTGACAGAAACAGTGGTGGCAAAGTACTTTCCATGTCAAAGGCTTTCTTTGTTGTTGTGTTGAGAGTTGTCTTTTGACCTGTGCTTGTGGGAGCATTTATTGGAATGGTGGGGTTTGTGAGAGGCTGAGAGGTGACCATGATCTTCTCTGATGTTAGACTATGGTTTTTGCTGGGACTTCTTTGTTCCACAGATGTTGCCATGGTCATGGTCAATGTGGTCGTAAGGTCAGAGAAGACTGCTGTATCCTCCTGAGGCACCAGAAGTGAATGTTCAGTGTTGGATGTAGAGGCAGAGACTGTTGGCACTGTGTGCGGCGCCTCTTTAAAAAACTGCTGATCTCCATCGAAGCTCTTGGTCAGCAGAGCTGAGTGGAGTTTGAGCAGTCTTAGGTTGGGGAGGATTGGTACAGCATCTGTGATGAGCTGCTGGACATCAGTTGGTGGCTCCTGTTTGCTGGTGAAAGGGTCAAACTCTCTCTCTGATTCTGACTCTCCTCCTTTCTGAGTTTGTACAGATCCATCTTCTGCAAAGTCCAAACAGATTGAAAATTAGTGCTAAACAAACCTAGTCTGGTCTAAGGCAGTGATGTTTTAAACTGGGCTCTACAGATCCCCAAGGGGCCAATGTAAAATATGAAAGATTAAATTATATATATATTATAATAGTATATATACACACACGATTATATAAAATATGTGACAAGTATTTTAACTGCTCTTCAAATGCTTTAAATGTCATTGTACAGAAGTTTTGTAATGCTATTTGAATATACAATTTTTTAACATATTAGGCAATGCTTCCCTGAAAAAAAAAAATTTTTGTAGTTTAAGAGTGACACAAGAGGTTCAATATTGCTGTGATCCTCAGTGCTGAAGAACAGCAGCATCTTTTCAGGGAAAAGAAAGTGTGAGGCAATTACAGCACATCTTTCATCTCAAGATTAACACACCTCACCAGGCAGGAGAGCTCTCAGAAGGGTTCAGAGAGAGTGAGAGGGAGCTTTATAATGACAGCCACCTCTTCAGGCCTGAAAGTCTCAACAAATGTTTGTGATCAGAAACAAACTATAATCAGAAAGACAGGCTTCATTTGCCACTGAGAGGAAGTGAGTCATTTGAATATGTCATTCAGACACAAAGATTCTTAAAAGCATGTCTGATTAAAAAATGTAAAAATCCAGTTTGATCAAAAACAGTCATTATGAGAATGTCAGAGACTGTTGTTGATCGTTCTTTGACTTTTAAATGCGTCATACCGTTCAGATTGCATGCACTCCCTCAGATTTTTGAGCCAAGTGGATTAAATAATTTTTGTCTTTGATAATTAAACTGCATGATTGTTAAAAAGGAAAACAAAAAAAGAAAGAAAAATAATAAATGTACCTTCTGAATTCTGTCATTTTCTACCCTGTGTGTTTCAAAACCTGAATGACCTTTTTTGGAGTATAACAGTTATTATCAAAATGTCAAATCTGATCTTTTCCATACAGTGAAAATGCTTGGTAATCACTGGCTGGGAAGTCTAGTTGTAATATTTTTTGAACAGTAAGATTTTTAATGGTGTTTATTTTTTTAAAGAAGTCTCTTCTGCTCACCAAGCCTGCATTTATTTTATCCAAAGTACAGCAAAAGCAGTAATATTTTGAAATAATTTTACTATTTAAAATAACTGTTTCTATTTGAATATATTTTAAAATGTAATTTATTTATGTGATTTCAAAGCTAAATATTTAGCATCATTTCTCCAGCCACATGATCCTTCAGAAATATATATACGGACGTGGTCAGAATTGTTGGCACCCTAGGTAAATATGGTCAAAGAAGGCTATGAAAATAAATCTGCATTGTTAATCCTTTTGATCTTTTATTTTAAAAAATCACAAAAATCTAACCTTTCATTGGAGAATAAGAATTTAAAATGGGGGGAAATATCATTATGAAATAATGTTTTTCTCTAATAAACATTGGACACAATTAACAGCACCCTTTTATTCAGTGCTTTTTGAAACCTCCATTTACCAAAATAGTATAGGAGTTTTCTCCTATAATGCCTGATGAGACTATTCCTTCATCCAGAATCACTCCAGATCCTTCAGATTCACAGCTCCATGACGGTGATTCTTCTCTTCAGTTCACCCCACTCATTTTCTATAGGGTTCAGGTCACCTTCCTCACAGAGGACTGACATGGCCATAGCAGAAGCTTGGTTTTGTGCCCAGTTACCCATATTGTCCGGTTGGAAGATCCAAACATGGCCCATTATAAGATTTCTAACACAGTCAGTCACTTGTTGATTTTTTATCTGTTGGTATTTGATAAAATCCATGATGCCATGTGTCTAAACAAGATGTCCAGGACCTCCAGCAGAAATATAGCCCACAACATCAAAAATACAGCAGTATATTTCATTGTACACATGGGGTACTTTTTATCCCTGTGTTCATCAAATCCATCTTGAGTGTCTCCTGCTAAAAAGCTCATATTTTAGTTTCATCTGACCATAGAAGCCAGTCCCATTTGAAGCTCCAGTCATGTCTGATAACTGAATATACTGGAGTTTGTTTTTGGATGAGATAGGAGAATTTTTCTTGAAACCCTCCCAAACAACATCTGGTGATGTAGGGGCTTTTTGACTTTTTTTTAAGGTTTTCTGACCCCGAGACTCAACTATTTTCTGCAATTCTCCAACTGTGGTCCTTGGCGAGTCTTTAGCCACTCAAACTCTCCTTCTCACCGTGCGTTTAGCCACTCTCTTTGCAGTGCTGACTGCCTCCCACTGCGGATGAGGTACTCCACAAACCCCTCAAAAGACAAATGTTCAGAACCTAACATGTGACTAATGGGCTCATCAAGGGCATAATTAAATAAGTTTCAGAGCGGAGTCATTGTAGCCCAGTTCCTCTGCAGCACTCCTAAACTCAAGGGCAAACTCCTACAGATCAGTCCCTTGTTTACGGAGGGAGCTTAAGGCTTCGAGTTGGAGCATGCATTGATAAAGAGGGCTGTAGACATTAGAGGCTGGTGGATGGTGTGAGCCTTTCCTCTGCTGAGTCCTCATCTTGGCTGGTTCGTTCTGTCATGTTTGGGGTGAAGGGATGAGGCGAGGACTCAAGATGCAGAAAGAAAGAAATATTTATTATAAATAATACCCTTTATTAGTAGAAAAACTAAATAAAAACAAAACAATAAAAGCTACCCCAAGGGGGAAATACAGGCAGGCAAGCCAGGACAGGGCACGGCACAGCAGGACCAAACAGGGAGAAACACAAGGACATAAAACCTGCAACACGACAAATAACGAACCAGCACAGGACTGCAAACACTGGGAGACTAAGTAGGGCAGGTAATGAGGGAGACCCAGCTGGATAATTACTTCAATTAATTATCAATCGAGAGAGAGAAAGAGAGAGATGACAGTTGTGTGTGCTTTACCTGCATGTGCGTCTCTCTTTACAAACAATTAATTACTTCAAAAACTATAATATAACTAAAGTATAATGTGGTGATCTACTATCTAGGCTATTTTATTAATAAAAATCACAGGGAAGTTTGTGTGTGCGTAGCGCAGTCTGTGATCTCTGACCTCTCTCTCTGTGTGTGTGTGTGTTTGTGATGTTTTGGTGCATCAATTAAAGCAGCACATTAATATATAATGGTGATTAAACTGACTTGGAACTACATGTGCATTAAACGGTTTTACTGCATAGCTGCCAGCCAATCAGAATCCAATAACCAGACAGACCATGGAATACATACAGTTGTGCTGATAAGTTTACATACCCCTTGCAAATCTTAATAATTGAAACAAAATAAGAGGGATCATGAAATTGCATGTTATTTTTTATTTAGTACATTTCAGTGTCTGTTCGAACGTAAGTAAATGCATATTTTGTGGAACAACATTTTGTTAAAATATTCTCTGACTGGATTTTTTTTTTTTTTTAGATGAATCAGCTGGACTTTTTTATATTGTGATGGAGTACTGTGAGGGAGGAGATCTTTTCAAGAAGATGGTAATACAGAAAAAGAAAGGGTTTTTTGACGAACAACAGGTAAGTGTCTTGTGTAGACAATATGTTCGGAATACATTTATTTATTTTAATGAACAGGAACTTGGATATACAGGGTATAGTTCCTCTGATAAAAAACTAATTGTAAAGCTACACATGCAGTTAGTAAATATGCTGGTTAGAAAAGCCAATGCAATTGTGTTTGTTAGTGGTGTTTGTTATTCTCAGATTAGTTTTTTCCAAAAGTCAGTACTGAGGAAAAATAAATGAAATATAAATGTAATGTAATGAAATATACAAAATAGTAAAGAAAAGAAAGAAAAAAAGTATAGAACAACAGATGAGAAAATTTGATGGAAGAAAGAATATACAATGTATATATGTGTCACAAACACACAGTTGTTTCCTTTTCTGGACATGTCCATAATACCTCACTGTAACTGTAACAAGCAACATACATATTTCTGGATCAACAAATTTTGAACAACATTCCTGTCTGTAAATGTTGTCCTAACCCTACCCTTAACTTATCCCTAAAATCAGAGGCAATTGATAGATGACTAATACTGAAGGACAAGCATGTAACCCTGGTTGTAAAGCAGGATTTATACTTTTGCCTGGCTCCGCAGCGCAAGCCTCCACTGACTGCCACTCACCTTCCCAAACCGACGAGGCTTTTACACTTGCCGCATTCACCATTGTACTATTCTTTGAAACAACAGGGGGCAACGAGGAGTAATTGTCCTCTAAAACCATCGGGAATCACCAGTGAGAAGAAGTCATTTGCCGGAACAAGACATGATGAATGAGCTGAATTAATCATTTCCATGTACAAACTGATTAAAATAATCTTAAGCTTTTGTGTTTATTTCGCATCAAACACAAGAATACTTTAATCAAATAGTGTAGTATCTAAATCTATTCTATTTCTATTTTTATACAATAAAAATAAAACGTACTTCAATTAAAAGGCCTTGGACAAACTGCACAAAATAAAAACAAAAAAACTATGTTGAGGGTAAACCATTGTTTTCCCTCAAAGTGTAAAAAGTTGCACCTGGTGGAGTTTAAACTTCACATCAAACTGCTTCTGTTTCACACAAATGCTGGCACAGATGTGCATGTTTGACTAGAGTCGCTTTGAACTCGTGCATCTTCAGAAGCAAAAAAATGCCGTGCACAATGCCACGTGAAATGAGGTCGCGTGCACTCAAAGCAAACTTCCGCCTATGCCACGATGATGTCATATTTTACGTGCGCACCCAAGCGAACTACGCGTCGAGTATAAATTAGCCTTAAGGCTAAACTAATAAAGGTCGGCCACTGAAGCGAAGCAGGGTTGGGAAGGATATTTATCTGGAAGACTTGGAACAGGTATTTGTGAGGCCAGTAGGGAGCACTGTTCATTCTGCATGATTCAAGTTCCAGCATGCCACGGTGATGGCATCGCTGACGAGTGCTCTGTGTGCATGTTGCTGTTTTTCATGTTATTTTGTATTATGTCTTGCTCTGACATTACAGCCACTCATCCATTATGATCAACAAGCACATTCAATATATCTTAAACTTTTGTTTAGAAGCAACACAGCATCAGAACTACAGCTGCGGCATTTACACACTCCCATTGCTGCCGGCCTGCATCCTGAGATGCCACCGGAAAAGAAGAAAATGCAAACGTACTGGAATTCTATGCAGAACGTTTAAAAATTTTAACCCTCCTCACCGTACCATTTGTTAGCTAACATACAGCCTCTGAATAACAAAATTGACGAACTTAATGCAAGAATTGTATTCCAATGGGACATACGGAACTGCTGTGCGCTGTCTTTAGGGGCTTTCGCACGAAAGCATGAAAATCTGACTAAATCTCCTATGACAACTTGCAGTGTTACATATCATCAAGGCTGAGAAAAGAACATAACGCTGCACACAACAGGTAGCTAAATGCCGTAGCCAGTGTATGTATAAGTTTAGCCAATCAGCGTATACTTACATCACTGGTAGTTCCTATAGAACTGTTTTAGACTCTACTCTGAAGTAGGAGCTAATTTAGTTCCCCCAAAATGGAGTTCCTAGAACTAAATACTAGGGATGCACCAAAATTTTGGCAGCCGAAAATTATTGGCCAAAATTGGCATTTTGTTTTTTTTTGGGCAAAAGGAAAAACGGCTGAAAATATATGGTGCGCTGCACCACCCAGTAGTGTTCAGCATGCAGATTTCACTCTCCCTCTAGCCATCGTCACTACTTGGTGTGACCCTCCACTCAATATTCCGCTCTATGAATGTGCATTCCTCTCATGTACTGATCATGCTCACCAGAAAAGAAAAGTCCACTCAAATAATGCACAGAAAGGATGTAGTATATTCCGGGCTGCTGCAAGCCAAATGGGTGCCCCCTCCCTCAAATATTATGGAAATAAAAAAACAAACAAAAAACACCTGATATAGGGATCAAAATAAAACGAGTCTCCCTAGCGCTCCACGGCCTCTCTCTTCTGACAGTTCACGGGAGAGGAGGTGGGATTTTGCTTAACGTCCACCTGCGAATGTAGACACGATGGTTGGATTGCGTTTACATTACACTGAGATCCACTCACAATGCGTCGTCGACTACCTCTGGACTAGGACACGCTGGTCGGATAACATTCCGATCAGAAGTGTGTTTACACTTGTCTTTTGAATGTGTATGTGGACAGCATCCAGATACAGGTCGCATGTTAATGCCAAGGGTAAACACAGCCTAAATCACTTTGGATGCCGCTCGTGTTGGATGCAGAGTTGCCAAATCCGCATTTTTTTGCATGGAATTGGGCTGATTTTAAACTGTTGCGGCAGGTTGATTTTCTCCCCTGGGTAAAAAGTTTGAAATATTGTATAAATTAAATTTGACTGAAATGCTTGTATTAAAACATTTTGCATTCTACCTATGATAAAACTGTGGTAGATGTTCAGTTTTGTGAAGGACAGCCTTTTAGCTGGTTTAATGATCAATCTGCATAATGGTGACTAAAATAGTTATTTTAGGTATGGAAATTACATATTGTGATTTGACATTACGAATGACCTTTTTGCTTTTTCCATATGTATCATCTATTTGTAGATCCTTGACTTCTTCATACAGATTTGTCTGGCCCTGTACTACCTGCATGACTACACTCTTCATAGAGACATAAAACCTCAGGTAGACCCCTACCAAATCTCACTAAATAATTTGTTACCAAATCAAACGTGTATAATTTATAAGAAAAAATGTATATATAATGTGTATAACTTATGAGGTTTTTGTTGTCATTGCAGAATGTTTTTCTTACTGAAGATGGCTACATCAATCTAGGAGATTTTGGATGCTCAACAATATTGACAAAGTAAAAAAAAAGAAAAAAAAAAAAGAAACTTTAGATTTATTTACAGATGGAAATGAAAAATATGTGTTTCGTACCCATTGTCTGGTTGTTTTTTTTCCCTAGTCTTGTCCCTTGTAATTCCTTGTTCTTGTCTTGCTCCTTGTTTTTTGCTTTTATTTTAGTGTTTATCTAGTTCTAGTCCTGGGGCCGGTTGCACCAGCTAGATGTAAAAAACTGGGTGTAAGCCCTACGCTGGGCTTTGCAACGTCCAGCTTTACGATAAATATTTACACCTGTGGCACTACGTCTACATAGTTGCGCCTGATCGATGCCCG
>JAUZSZ010000086.1:14237541-14249136 GCA_034780575.1 Labeobarbus marequensis
CAACATATTAGAATGGTTTCAGAAGGATCATGTGACACTGAAGACTGGAGTAATGATGCTGAAAATTCAGCTTTGCATTACAGAAATAAATTATATTTTAAAATATATTCTAATAGAACAGTCATTTTAAACTGTATAAAGAATCACAAAATTACTGTTTTTACTGTGTTTTTGATCAAATAAATGCAGCCTTGGTGAGCATAAGAAACTTCTTTCAACAACATTAAATATCTTATCAACCCCAGACTTTTGAATGGGTAAGAATGTGACCCAAAATGATCTCTCATTTTGGGTATTATTTAGTTCCTTGTGTCTTATGTTAAAGTTTGTGAAGCTTTGAAAATGATCGATGTTATATCACCATACAATGAGTCACTTGCACCCAGTTACATCATCTTTATTGTAATCTTGGCATGAGGTGCTTTACTGATTTGGGCTTTTTAGATGCATACTGGCCCTCTAAAAGCCTCTCAAACCCGTCGAGAACAATCGGCTGCGAGGAAAATAAAACCATGAGTCATAGGGAGCCAGAGCTCGCGTTTTGTCATTACGGCAAGCTGTTATCGCTTCTATTATAGGCACAGACAGCTGAAAAAGGCTGAGAAGAGCTCAGTTCATCAGTGTGAATGCCTACCTTACACTGGACCACTAGAGCTGAGAGGGTGGATGCTCTCTCATCCTTTTTCAGGCCTTTTTTCCTCTCCTCTTCCATTTTATTTTTCTGTTTGGACTCTGTCTTCCCGCCTGCATCGCTGCTGTCTCCTTCGTCTTCATCATCCTCATCCTCATCAGACCTTAAGCTCTTCTCGCTCTCCTCTGGAGACTCCCTCTCCTCTGTGGAGTCATCCACTGTGCTTTCGCTCCTCTCCTCTGGCTCTCCACCCTCTTTGCAGTCTGCCAGGGGTGAGCGAACATGAGATGGGACGTCCCGGGCTTCTCCACGCAAACGTGGAATGTTGCCCTCCAAGAGGCGACGCTGAACGATGCTGTGGGGTTGCTGTATGGGGCACAGCACAGAATAGGATATGATGTTATTGCCATGGCCGTGTCTGAAATAGCATACTACTATAATACTGTAGTTTGTAGGTTTTTGACAGTATGCAGATTTTTTGTTAACCTGGATGTTGTGCTACATTTGACAAATACTGCATCCCACAATGCAATGCACTAGACTTCAAATTAAAGAAAAGTAATATCAGTCTATTTTTTTATTCACTCAATATTTGATATCAAAGTGGATTCAATGCATAAAAATAATGTATTTATTTATTTATTTATTTTGCATTCAATCCAATTTTGTGTCAAATATTGATTAAATTAAATTAACAATTAAATTATTAAAAATATTTTTAAAGAATGTATAAAAATATTATAAATGATTATCATATAAAATATTAAATTACATTAAGCAAATTAGAAATTTTAAATATTACATTAAAATGTGAAATATTATACAATTTTAATATTAAATTAAATATGAGTAAATGAAGTATTCAATTAAAATGTAAAATTTGCACAATATAAATATTAAATTAAGTTTTAGTATTAAGCATGAAATAAAATTAAAATATAGAATATGTACAATATTAAATGAAATCAAAATATAAAATATGCACAATATAAATATTAAAATAAGGTTTAATATTAAATTAAAATATAGAATATGTACAATGTTAAATTAAATGGAAATATATGCACATTATAAATATTAAATTAAGTTTTAGTATTAAATTAAATATGAAATTAAATTAAAATATAGAATATGTACAATGTTAAATTAAATGAAAATATAAAACATGCACAGTAAAAATTACGTTAGGTTTTGATATTAAATTTAATATGAAATTAAATTAAAAGATAGAATATGTACAATATTTAATGAAATGAAGATAAAACATGCACAGTAAAATATTCAATTAAGTTTTAATATTAAATTAAATATGAAATTAAATTAAAAAGTAGAACGTACTATATAATATTAAATATGGAATAAAAATATTAGTATTAAAGTATTACATTAAAATAAAATATGCACAATATTAAGATTACATTAGGTTTTAATGTTGAATTAAATAGTCAATTTAATTATTATCTTGTGGCAACAACCCATGATTTTTTCAAATATTTTTTATCCTGTCAATAAATCTACTGGGGGAAATTATTTCTAATTTATAAGAAACTAGTTTTTATCAGTAGGATACTCAGGCATTATGAGTAAGTACCAGTGGAGCAATTTTGTGGAATATTATTCGTCTGAGCACTTTGAAGATTCATTTTAATTGTTTTTTCCTGTTACACTGCTGCAGTTTGGAGGCCTGTGGGAAATAAAATAAGTTCATAGATGTTTTATCAGTCAGTTTTTCATCATTGCAGAGTTAAACAGTAAACAAGCAAAGTAAAATCATTGTCATTGAGTGCTGAAGTTAACTCCATTAACAATAATGACGGTGCCAGAATGACTCCCATCACTTTAATTACTGCTGAAATCTGTGTGTCTGCTTTGGCCACAAACATTGTTCATTCCCGAAAGACATCATTAACTTCCAGCGTGTTTTCTAAAGTGGAAAGTCAACCTTCTTCGAGCAATTGTGCAATTTTTACAAACTGCTGCAATTCAAGTATCCATTGACAGACATATAACACTAAAAGTAAACATCTCAAATAAAATTTGTCATAGCTTTCTTGGGTTCCTGATGCAGTTGATGTGAAGAAAAATTGATGCCTTTATTACATTTTTTTGGCCTGGTGATGGTAGTGATTCTGTTATTCTTCTATATTTCTTTTGGCTAGATAGCATAATATCTCAAGTGTATTTGAGAAACAAATCCTGCAGATTGTTGTTTATGACAGATAAGTGAATATTAGATACAGAAGGCAGTCTGTGCAGCCGTACACAGTGCAGGTGCTGCGTTACTGTCTATGCGTTTGCGTATCCCTGTAACTTCGTTAGACTACAGCTGTCATTTCAACAGCAGGGTGACCTGAGGAGACCAGACTGCAATTTGATCTGCTTTTAAACTTTCTCTGCCTCTCTAATAATACAATTATCAGGACCTCTTGAAAGTACCACTCAGATAGTCTCAAAGGGGAAGCTGAAAATACACAGAGAAACCTAGATCTTTTCTATCCTATCGCTTTTATCTGCTACATGTAGTGCTGCCCTTTTGAAACTCAAAGCATATATGCTCATCCTGTTCAAAAATTCAGCTTAAAATGATAGCTGTGTTTTGGAAAGTAGCTAAGAATAAATACATAAAAAATATAATAGATTAAGACAGATCATCGCATAAAAATATTTAAATAAATTAGGCAAAATATAAATGTTAAATAAAATACAATAATAATAATAATAATATGTACAATAGAAATTTTAAATCAAATGGAATATTAAATTAAAACCTAAAATATGTATGATATTAAATTTAATGTTAGTATTAAATTAAGTATTATATAAAATATAAATACGGCATTAAGTTTAATATTAAATTACATATTAAATTAAATAATTGTCATGTGAAAACAATTTTGGATACTACTGTTTGAAATGTTTATCGTTGCATGTACGATATTAAATTTAATGTTATTATTAAATGTTAGTTTTAAATGAGGTATTACAATAAAATATTAAAAATATAAATACTGCATTAAGTTTAATAATAAATTACTAAAATAAATGTCATGTGAAAAATGTTTTGGATACTATTGTTTGAAATGTATATAATGTTTGAAATAAATATATAATTAATTCTAATTTTATATTCTAATATCTAATTTTTTATATATATATATATATATATATATATATATATATATTCATTTGACAATAAAAATGAAATATTTAAAATGCTGTATAATAACTGAGTAAAATGTGTAACATATCCTTGTTTTTTGGTCTTTTTTTATTTTATTTTTTTTATGTTTTTTTTTTTTAAACCTGGTCTATGAAAAGAAATGGAATGAAATAAAGTCTGCAATAACCAACATCATGCTATAAATGTGTCAGCTCAACAAAACATTATCACTAGGTATTTCTTCCAGCTACGCAACAACACTATTGATCCACGGTTGTGGGTTTGATGGCGTGTAATAGCATTTTTATGATAGACTTTTGTATATTGATTGAAAAAGAGTGCAATTGTACACATGGCTGACAACAGAATCTCACGTCACAATGAGAGTTTTGTACCTTTTGACTTCTTGCTATAAGATCAGCCTTTGTGGCAAGTCATTTCTCAATAGATATGTCTTAGACTCACAGATTCATAGATTTTCATCTTCTGTCATCAAATAAAAAGTCACAGAGGTTGCAGCAATCTGTTTTCTTATTCATTGAGCCTTACAAAGGCCAATACCACGTGATCAAATTTTTCCAATAATTCTGAGCTACATAAAACTATATCCTGACATAAAGTCAAAGGCTGAGATGGCATTGCAAAGCTCATTTGATCCCAGCATAATGAGATGACCTCCACAAGAGCCCTACATTCCTGTTGACACACTCTTACAAAATGAGAAAAGCCATCCAGCTGTGACCTGCTGTGATAATGCTACAGATCTCTATTGTTGCTCTACATACAAATGGAGTTCAATTAGATTCTTATAACTGAGTTTATTACATTGCCTGAACACAGATGCATTGCTCTTGTGTCTTACAGACTAATCACAGCTAGTTCTGACTTTCTACTCACTCAGAAACAGAGAAGCTGAAAGGTAAATGCCAGCATTAACGCTGTTGTTTTGCTGTTTGTTGGTTTGTATTGATCTGCTTTTAATTAAAGCTGTGTTGAATAGAACACAGGTGAAGTTAGACTTGTGTAAGCCACCAGAACAACTGTAAATTTACTTACATGCAGAGTAAAATCTGGATAATTGACAAAAAATATATGTTGAGTTTCAAGGTAAAACTGGACATATGACCTCGATCCTAAAAAGTACACTGTTTAGGGCCTTGACCTGGTAGTTAAGCATAATCAGTGTAAGATCATGCATGGTTGCTTTAGCCTAAAAAAACATCCGCTCTGCATCACTTTCTGAACTGTGACAACATCAGCCATCTTACACAGAGTTACGTCTAAGTGAATCTCTGACTGCCTTTCACTTTATCTCTGGAAAATACAGTTGAGAGAGTGCAGTGGCCATAAGTGGACATCAAATATTTTATATATTTATTTTACTGGAAAGAATAATGTGGAAAGATAGTGTTACTGAACACCGTAATACAATACAATATAACTAACCATGGTTGAAATTTTTCTTTGACCTGAATTTAATTTAATTTTATTTAATTTTATTTAATTTTATTGTAATGTTACAATCTGGTGGAAAAAAACTGGTGTCATCTGGAAAGAAGCTTTATTCCTGAAAATAATCTTATGAAATTTGTAGGTCTCTTTTGGAATATCAGCTGTAATCATTTTCACTTATTCTTTCATAGTTTAACTTGCTTGTATATGTTAAGGAAGAGACTACAAAATGCTTTTCCAAATAATATCTGATTTCAAGTAGACCCAGTGCTACTTAATATAATCCTCTGTGTTTGTTTTTCAGCTGCATGTGTCATTAGCTCATTTCCCCTGGTTAGCATCAGGTTAATTGTGCTGTAATGAACATCATTACAACACTCTTTAATAAGGTGTGTGTCCATGCATGTGTATGTGTGTAAATACATAGTCAGGATCATTCATATTCAGTACAGTTGGGAGGGATTTTGCAAAAGTGGAAGGTTAATGGAGAAGTGTGGATGGATGGATGGATTATGGAAGCTCTTGAGTGCTTCTGACCTCTTCTGATTCAGCCTTATATCTGAGAATGAGGTATTATAAGAGTGTTGAAACAAGAAAACCTGAAAATGTGCATCTGCCCCTATCCAACCTGACAGAGCTTAAGACGTGAAGAGGTGAGGAGAAGAATGGCAGATAATTGCCAAATGCTGATGTGCAAAGCCTGTCACATCATACACAAAAAGACTTGAGGCTGTAAAGGTGCTTCAGCTAAGTACTGAGTTAAGGGTATGAATACTTATGCAATGTACTTATTTCAGTTATTTTATTTTTAATAAATTTACGAAGTTGTGAAAATTCTGTTTTTGCTTTGTCATTATGGTGTATGGAGTGTAGATTGATGTGGGAAAAAAAGTAATTTAAAGCAATTTAACATAAAGCTGCAACATAACAAAACATGAAAAAGTATGAATACTTTCACAAGGCACTGTATGTATTATTTGTGAAAAACTAGTGTCACTGAACACCATCATTAGGAATAAAAGGAATTAGAAATAAAAAAGTTTTGTTATTTTATTGAAAAGAATCGTGTTGAAAAATAGTGTCACTGAATACCATTAAAGATTTTTTTTATTTATGAGACAAAAGGGTTGAGACAAGAGCATTATGGAAGGTCCACTTGTAAGAATCTACCTTTATTTGCACAATTTTTCTTTCCTCATTGAAAGCTGAACACATTAGTATATATATTTATATATATGTATATAAATATATATACTAATGACAACTACATTACAAATAACAAGTACACAGTATATATATTCATTACCCATGTTTCTCTTTATCTGGGTTTCCTCACAGAGCGGAGCAGATTGATTTTGACAGGATTGATCATAGCATTATGTTCCTGTGTCTCTTTTGCCCTATTTCCTTTGAGAGCTGACTGTTGCTACAGCCACTCAATCATGTTGCCTTGATAGAGTGATGCTCTTGTGTGCTTTTGATAGTTGTAGATTTGAAACGATCCGTGACCTTGTGCAACAGATTATATAAAGTCATAGACACACCAGATTTAAAAAAAAATAAAAAATCTCTAGTCAGGACATAGAAATGGCCCCCTTTCATAATAAGACTCTTATACAGTCAAGGTAAAACAGTCATGTAAGGGTGACATAACAATACAGTTACGAAACATTACGCTCACATGAGCAGTCTTTTCTATGTAGCTGCATTCATCTTATATAAAGACTTCTTAATTGTAATTTTAAAGTCAAATATGCAATGGACAAATTATGATCATATGCAAATCTCCCCTCTAAATGTATTCAGTCCCACTAGAATTATTTAAAAATCCATTTTAACTTCTGGATGCTGCCTGCGAGGGCTCGTATGAATGATTCATGATTCATTAGAATTAGATGTGTGTTATTTCTAATTCAGGGGCGATTGTCGTCCCTGATCTGAATGAGAAAAATGTCTGTCCGACCCGTCAGAGCTGATCATTGTATTTTAGAAAGCTTGTTTGGTCTAGAACAGCATGTCCAAAACCACTGTGCTGTTGAACTGTGCGTAAATAGAGGTCTGTGGCTATTAAGGGTGAAATGACTGGGGTTTGCAGCATGGGTCATGGGGCATTGCATTTTGTCCTTTTCACAGCATTTGTGTTCTGTAAGTTTATATTTATGCCTCTAATTGAGTCTGTGTAGGCCGGTTAGATTTGTTCAGGTACTATTCCTTGAGTTTAGTCACCTTTGAGAGAAAAGTATTAATGGGTGAATCTCACAAAAATTTTGTATTTATATTTTACTTTTAAATATAAAATAAATAAACAATTATATGTTGCATTAAAACATTTAAACTTATATTAAGTGTAATGCAGAAGATATTTTGGAAAAAAATAAATCAGTAGGGACCATTGTTGTTTTGGTCCCCATTGACATTCATTGTATGGACAAAAACAAAGAAAGTTATGTCATGCAGGTTTGGAATGACATGAGGGTGTGTAAATGATGATAGAATTTTCATTAAATTACCTTTACAGGAATAGTTCAACAACAATGAAAGATTGCTGAAAATTATCTCACCCTCAGTCCATCTAAGCTGTAGATGAGTTTGTTTGTTTCTTCATTGGAAAAAAACTGGAGAATTTTAGCATTACATCACTTGCTCATCAGTGGATCTTTTGCAGTGAATGGGTGCTATCAGAATGAGAGTCCAAACTGCTAATAAAAACATCACAATAATCCACATCACATGACTCCAGTCCATTGGTTAATGTCTTGTGTGTGAAAAGTGAAAAGCTGTGTAAGAAACAAATCCATCATTAAGGCTTTAAACCATATAATGCATAATAATGCTTCCATCCCCTGTTGTCCTCTCACATCAAAATTCACAGACATATTTGTTTAGAACTTGGACTGTTTTCTCTTGTAAACAGTGCTTGATCTCTGCATATTTCTCTCCTGATTCAGACAAGACAACTTTTTCACTGGAGAAAGCAATATTGTGGATAGAGAACTCGCAGCTTTTCACTAGATGTTAATTGACATTAATTGATGGAGTCGTGTGGATTACTTGTGGATTATTGTAATGTTTTTATCAGATGTTTGGACTCTCATTCTGATGGCACCCATTCACTGCAAAGCATCTATTGGTGAGCAAGTGATGTAATTCTATATTTCTCCAAATCTTAAAATCTCATCTACATCTTGGTTGACCTAAGGGTTAGTAAAATTTCCTATTCTTTAAAACTATTCCTTTAAGAACATTCTCCCATCAGTTTTCATTACTATGCAGTGATATAAATTCTTATTCCTTTAATGGAGAATAGAAAGTATATTATAGAAAATCTATTGTTTTATCATTTTATTAATGAGATTGTAATGAGAAGCCTCACTGAGAACAACAAAAAAATGTATTACACTAGTTAATCATTTTAATGTTATTCATTTTTATAACCAATTTGCATTTGTTTATGTGATAGAATATGTATTGACATTACCTGAATCTATGAAATATTTTGACAATAAAAAAGGTTCTATATGAATGCTTTCCCCCTGGCTACTTCTTTTGATTGGATTCTTATAAAGATATCTATTATGGAAATGTATGAGGGAAATTAAGCAAATAATTGAATCCTTTTATATTAAGGTTTTATGTAGAATATTGTCATCAAAGAATGTAATGAGGATATAGAGTGCAGTGTAATGAGATCAAATGTAAATGCAATGTCACAAAGCAACAAATAATAATTTTCTATTTTATTTATTTATTTATTTTTTAATACTGACTGTTTTATCTTCTGATTTCTGGGGTGAAATGTGACCTGGGCATGATTTTGGCCTTTGTCCGAAAAGAGCATTCTCTCTTTCTCTCTCTTTGTGTGATTATCAGCTAATAGCTAATTATCAGACGGCAACAGGCTCCTCTCTCTCATTCAGAGAGTCATGTGACCTGCCTAATGGCTGCTCTCCCCTCCTGATCTCCTGCCCCAGCACCAGACATCCTCTGACACACACAACATGCACAGCAGCTGTTCTCTCTCTCTCTGTCTTAACCCTTTCCCTTGCCTTTCCTTCTTTGAAGCTATTGTACAGCTGTTTATTTTCCCCCCTGACACAGGTAGTATTTTTAGCATCTCTCCTGAAGGAACTTTTTTTTTTATCTCAGCTCCTGTCAATCCCCAGGAGATGGAGAAGAGTGATAGAGGTGAGGAAAAAAGACTCATTCAGCCATTCATTCAGTAACCCTAATAATTGGCACTAATGTTTTTCATTAGCAAAACAGGATCAATGAAGCCTCTGAGGGGTTACAGTTGGGATACAAAGCTCTCATTACTCACTTTTATACTATTTTGTTTTTGTGTCAATAGTAAGTATGGAATAATGCTTCACAACATGGTACTGATTACCCTGTCAGGGTTTATTTTGCCATATTGACCAGATAACTGTACGTTTTCTTGCTTATTACATTGCTTCTTACCAAATGAATTAAACAGTGATTATTTAGGTCGTTATACAAAAATACTTGACTGTAAAATGTGCGGTCGACCAATCAGAATTAAGTACTCTAGAGCACCGTGTAATAACAGACACTAATTTATTTGATTAGCAAGTGCACTAGACATTGCACTTTATAATACCTTGGAGCAGCAGTACAACCCACTACTAAACCCTCAGCTTCATGGCAAAAAAATCAGGTTTTACCTGAGTTATGAATGTAAGCTTACAGTTTGTGTTCAATGTGATGCAATAAAAAGACAGCAAAATAATGTCAACAAACGTCTTTCAACTGAGCTACTCTCACGGGCCACATGCAAAAACTTAATACAACAAGTATATACCAACTGATGATGTGATAGCTCACTTTTTATCTTTTTAGTGAATCAAAAACATAAAATGTGATCAGTGTAGTCTGATTCCCAAACTAATGACTGATATGAGCTGATTATTATTTGTGAATCAAAAACATTCAGCATGAACGGTTTAGTCTGGCTCCCAAACTAATGACTCTCATGAGCTGATTCTTTTTTATGAATCAAAAACTTTCAGCGTGACCAGTTTAGTCTGGTTCCCAAACTAATGGCTCTTAGGAGCTGATTCTTTTCAGTGAATCAGAAACATTTAGTGTGATCAGTGTAGTCTGATTCCCAAACTAATGACTCATATGAGCTGATTATTATTTGTGAATCAAAAACATTCAGCATGAACGGTTTAGTCTGGCTCCCAAACTAATACCTCTTAGGAGCCAGTTCTTTTTAGTGAATCAAAAGCATTCAGCATAACCAGTTTAGTTTGATTTCCAAACGAATGACTCTAGGAGCCAATTCCTTACAGTGAATCAAAAACATGGCACGAAAAGTGTAGCCTCATTCACAAATGACTCTCATAAGCTGTTTTTTAATGAATGCTTTAAAAAGATGAGTTACCATTTTTTATCTGTCTGATAACGAACATTAAACTCGATCATGGTTTATTGAATCAACATCTGACTCACTGTTGTTTTCAGCAATGTCCGTTTTGTGTCATTTTATATTATTGCTGATACCCATTTAACATTTGAATCTTTTTACATTTATTTTCTGCAACTGTTGTAGGAATATATACATGTTCTGATCTGAGTGTGCCCTTTTCATGCTCACTGCTTTGCTCTCTGCGTTCACGGCAAGCGAGAACAAGGGAGTAGAGAGAGAGAGAAGAAGGGATTGCAGAGGGCCTAAGGGCCAAAGAGCTGAAAAACAAACCTACGGTTACATAACGAGATCAATTTCACTTGACACTGGTGAGTTAATGAGAGCAGCAAACCAGGGAGACTTAAGAACACTTCTACTATCATTTCCCTCACAGATACACACACTTCATAATTTAATTCATAATTTTATAGGATATAACTCTTTGAAATAAACTCAATGGCAGTTGCTCAGCTGGCGCATGAAGTAATATACAGTACTTCCTGGGGTCCTGTGCCAGCCAAGCAACTGCCATTGAGATAAAATTGTATGAAATAGCTTTCTACAGGTATAGAGACCTCCTCGATTTGGACTCTTATGTAAATGTTGAAATGTTTTCATATGCCATACATACAATTATAACTACAAATTTGATTGGATTTTGTTTGGGAAATGATTCAAGCTTTCAACCTCTGAACTTTTCAGTATTTCACACCCTGCACTTCATCCATCTGAACACATACTGTAGGACATAGTCTTCCTTTTGCCCTTGAGAGGTACACAGCCCACTGTAGAGTGCAACAAGACAGTAACATCTGTCTAACTGTGAGTAGGTATTTGTCTGCCCCTCTCGCCACGGCAGGACAAGCGTGACATATCTGCCATCAGAGAGCGTCAAGATCGAATCTAGTGAATAATTGCTTATGA
>JAUZSZ010000086.1:14308178-14323314 GCA_034780575.1 Labeobarbus marequensis
TTGGGTTTACATCAATACACAATAAAGCGCTATATAAATGCATCATTCATTCATTCATTCATTCATTCATTCATTCTTAAGTTCATTCTTAAGTTCATTCTTGTTCATTCTTGCTTATTTTTGCTTTCTTTTGATCTTGCTTTTATTTGCTTTTTTACTTGCATACCTTCTGTAACTCTTATCTTAAACTTTTGTAATGGAAATCTCCACAGCTCCACCATGTTGTCATTATTACTAATCAGATGTTAATGCTGAAGGATCTGCATTTTTAAACAAAATCTTGCCATGATTTTTCTTTGTTATTAGCCGTCTCTAAGCATTTTTCTTCTTTCTTGTACTGCAAATCTCTTGTTTTCCTTCCGTGTCTTGTTCTGCTTATTATTGTATTCCAATAGGAAGGATGAGGAGTCTTCTTTAGGGTTTTTTTCCCCTTTAGTATTGTATGTGTCTACAATCCAGATGTGGGTCACATAAGGTAATATAGCAAAGGATGAAGCTGAGGAACAGATAAAGAAAGAGAGAGGGAGAAGTTGAGTGTTGAGAGATGGCTAGTATTTATAGAGCATGTTAGCTTGTTTGCAGTGTTGATGAAAACTCTCCCTTGACCTCTGTCCAATGCACACACTGTTACACAAGAAATACTGCTGGGGACAAATTTGTCACCAGAAGTAAGCTAAACGTAGCAAACTGTCCCTTTGGGGATGTCCTCAATAGGAAAATCTATTCATAAATAATGTCTTAGTTATAAATACACAGAAATTTTTGTTTTAGGATTTTGGTTTAGAAAAGTTTTTTGTAATAAAATATTAACTAATTGAGCTTTAAACATTGATTTAGTCTGTTGTCTACTAGATTGTACATAAAATATGCACCTATAAACAAAGATTCTTCTATTTTCCCCTTAACTATTTGGGTTCTGCTGGTTGTTTCTTCTTAATGTGATGATGGCAGTGTCACTGCCTAAATGAAACGACCTTCTTCAGAAGCGTATGGCAGTGAAGGTGTTCCTAGAAACATATTTTCTGTGTAAATGCTATTAATAGATAACTATTTTGACTCTGCAGTCTTCATTTGGCATTAAGTAGAGGAATGGGAACAGTAACAATGAGGACCCTGTGCTTGTAAACAGCATTGTGACAAGTGATAAAACTTGTTTTGAGGTAAACCTGATCGTACAAGCATCATCACAGGAGTTTGGCTGCGCCTGGCAGTCACATGGCTGTGGTGTGTCTCTAGAACCTTCTGATATAGGAAGTTGGAAATGTTGGGAAAATTAACATTATCCAAAAGAGTAAAAGTAGTTCAGTGCAATTTACTATGTGTGTGTATTATTACTGTAGGTTTAGCAGTGGCATGGGAATGATTTGATAAGGGTACAAATTGTGGGGCTGTGATAAGCAGCTATTAAAAAAATAAAAAAGCAAATAAGCAGCTTTGCTTACTGTTGAGTGACTGTTTGTATGTATCTCAGTTGCAGCTATACTCGGAAGCCAGTATTGCTCTTCTCCACCTAAACACAGCGCAGGATTTTACTGACCTCACCCAGCAGGCAAAGAAGAACCTGACGTTGGAAGGAAAAGAGCTCACAGTCAGTCCAGCGTACCTGTTCTGGGACCTTAGCGCTATCTCACAGGTACACTTCACTCTAGTTTCATGCATGTGTAAAAACGAAGTCAATGTGTGCTTGATCACTTAACTAAAAAATATGAATAAATAAATTCATAATCAACAGTCTTCCTCTTTTTCAGTCTAAACAGGATGAGGATGTTTCCGCCAGTCGCTTTGAAGACAATGAGGAGCTGCTTTATTCACTACGTTCCATCGAAAAACACGCACCATGGGTGCGGCACATCTTTATCGTAACCAACGGACAGATACCGTCTTGGCTTAACCTGGATAACCCACGTGTTTCAGTGGTCACTCACCAGGTGAGCTCTGTAAACACTTGGATGTTTAGTGAAGACAACTTGCATCCAAAAGGGACATCCTAGTTTATTAGCATGTGCTGTAATGCATACGCTAATGCTGGGTGTATTTATGTAAAACCGACAGTAATTGACAAGTCTTGTGTGTTGTTGTCATCTGTGTTTGTATCTCAGGACATTTTCCAGAACCAGTCTCACCTGCCTACCTTCAGTTCTCCTGGCATAGAGACCCACATTCACCGAATCCCAGGACTCTCTCAAAAGTTCGTCTACCTCAATGATGATGTCATGTTCGGCAAGGATGTGTGGCCTGATGACTTCTACAGCCACTCTAAAGGTCAAAAGGTCAGATATCTGTATCCATAACTGCCTATCTGTATCTGTCAGAAAAGACCGCATGTCTAACAGTTTTGAAGTAAAATTTAAAAGACAAGTTTTGTATAACATACAAAAGATCAATGAATACATACACTGCTGTTCAAAACAGTGGGGTTCATTTTAAAGAAACAAATACTGTTATTTAAAAGAGCTGCATTGAATTGAGCAAAAGCACATGTCATTTCAAATTATAAATGTTCTTTTTAACTTTTTATTTATAAAAGGGAAAAAATCTTGAAGCAAATGTATCATGGTTTTCACAAAAAGCAGCACAACTGTTTTCAGCATTGATAATAATGAGAAATATTTCTTGAGCAGCAAATGAACTTATTAGAACTTTCTGAAGGATCATGTGATTCTAAAAACTGAAGTAATGCTGCTGAAAATTCAGCTTTGCATCTAAGAAATATGAGACTTTCAAAACTCTAAACTTTTGAATGGAAGTGAATTATATAGTATTATTAAACAAATTATCTTTTCTTTACAACTTATTTGGCCTTTATAATCACCTCAAATGTTTTCTGTGTTCACAGGTGTATCTCACCTGGCCTGTACCAAACTGTGCTGAGGGCTGCCCAGGCTCCTGGATCAAAGACGGCTACTGTGACAAGGCCTGCAACAACTCTGCATGTGATTGGGATGGAGGAGACTGTCAAGGTACTTTGACACTGTCATTTCACTCCAGAATTAAAATTCTGTCATTATTCACTCACCCTCACGTTTTATTTCATGAACCAATAGCATGTTTCTGATCCCATCTTTATATCTGTTTCATAATTTCTTGATTTTTCCTTGCAGGTGCTGCAGGCAGCAGTCGTTTTGGAGGAGTGGGCGGTGCTGTGATTGGAGGTGGGCAGCCTTGGCAGTTCGGAGGTGGTCTCGGAGGATTGGGAGGCGTGTCCTTCTGTAACCAAGGCTGCGCTAACTCTTGGTTGGCTGATAAATTCTGTGACCAGGCGTGCAACGTTCTTGCATGTGGGTTCGATGTTGGTGACTGCGGACAAGGTGAGTTTTGACCAGTTGTTCCCAACAGTTTTGACCTGAAGTCCCTCCACTCTCTAACAAAATAGGCCCATATATATATATATATATATATATATATATATATTTACACACATAACAAGTAACAAATTTAATGGACCGTTTTATGTTCCCACCAATGTCAAATTCAAAGCCACACCCCTTATCAGAACAAATTGAACTAAATTAAATGAATAAGAGACAGATGCCGTGTTTACACGCTTTGTACAAGGCTGGGCATATGAACCTAGGCATATCTTTTTCATTAAAATGAATAGCATTGGACAGGTTCACTGTGTATTTTTGAACTGTACTGGGTATGTGGCAGACTTCTTTTGTGAGCCTTTAATGCTGAACTCAATGCTTCCTTGCCCCCTGGTTGAGAACCACTTGAGTATTTCTTATTAAGTCTAGTAGTAATTGATTGAACTGATTTTTTGTGTGTTTGTGCATTTATAAGATAATTTCAACCAATTGCGCTGTGTCGTCCTTCGGAGGAACCAAACGCTTTACACCCTGCCTCAGGGAGAGCTCCGACCATATTTTAGCTTCTCAGGCCTGGCTAATCGCGTGTCGGAGGCACAGGTCTCTGATAACCCAGCGCTCCGTCACACTTCTGTCGCCAACAAATGGAAGACCATCCACCTGCTGCTGCTGCCCGGACACAATGCCACTCAGATCCACTACAACATCACCTTTCAGGGTGCCAACAACCACGACTTCACCATGACTTTCTCCGTAGCAGTGGATACCCGAGAGCTGCCCAAATCAAACGTATCTGATCCGGTGCAGGAGAAAGACGAGGAGCCCAAACCAACCGTGGTGACCCCAGAACCAGTGATCATGTTTGAAAATGTTCCCAAAGAAAAACAAGGCCCAAGAGTTAGAGAAAATGCCCATGGCGGTGCAGAGATTGTACAGGTGCCTGCGTTAAATGAATCTCTTTTGCCTGAAGAAGTGAAGCTTGAGTTACAGAAGCTGAACGAGAAGCTAGTATTAGGTGACATTACTATTAAAGGCTTTAATTTGACCAAAGCAGTCCTGCTGGGCCCGTACAAAGACAAAGCTAAGCTTTTACTAAACAATAAAGACCAGGACATACAAGCAAAACACTCAAATGAAGACCAGAAGCCTCCTGTAATCAGCCAACATCAAGTGGAAAGAGGTGTGAGGTTGAAACAAGAAAATGAAGATGAGGAGATGAGAAGCAAAAACTCTAAATTGGAACCAGGTGTTGCTCCATCTCTTGTCCCAATCCAGATTGATGGTGTTACACCGAAGGCTCAATCAAGATTGTTCAGCATAGAGAGACCCCTCGCGTCTAAGCTTCACAGCACACTGATAGGAAACATGTCTAAGGAGAGAGATTCAGAAAATGAAGCCCACTTCCTCAGGCGGCCAGTGGGTCGTAAACTCCAGTATTACACCTCCAGCTTGGACCGGGGTTTCCTTCCATGGGAGAAGAGGAAGTTCTTTCTGGATCTGCTGGAGGTGAGACATGGTTCTTCAACTTTTTTTGAACTGAAGGCCTTCCAAACATATGCACTCACGCAGTGGGTATAAAAGTCTACACACCCCTGTTAAAATAGCAGTTTTTGAGGGGGAAAAAAAATGTAATCAAGTAATTTTCCACCTTTAATGTAATATTTGTAACCAAAACATTAATGCACTTTAATTTAAAAATAAAATAACTGTAGTAACTGTAATTTATTGCAAAAATTTAATATTTATATTTATAAAGTTAATATTTCTATTAAATATAAATATTAATATAAACGTTAATGATAGATAGCTATTATGTTTTTGTTATATAAACAGATAAGACAGATAAATATACAGATGAATAGATAAATAAATAAATACAATTATTTTTATTATTATACTTAATTATTAATATCATTGTGCAGTCCCATTAGAAGTTTTCCGTGGCCTCCTTGTGGGTCCTAGCCTCCTGGTTGAGAACCACTGTTCTAGAGTACACAAAAAGCCAACTGGTTGTAGTAACTGAAAAGCAGGACTTCTTCCTGCCACATTAAGTATTGCAATCTCTCCCGTTCATTGATCTTTGAACCTTTTTTGTGCATCACAGGAAGAGGAGCGTCTACAGAGTGCACTGCAGTATGCAGCGGACGGGACGGCCACTGGACGCAGGTTGCGGGACACTTTTGCTGATTCGCTCCGCTATGTCAACAGACTCTTGAATGCTCAGTTCGGCTTCACATCCCGCAAAGTGCCCGCCCACATGCCTCACATGATTGACAGACTCATCATGCAGGAACTACAGGACATGTAAGAGTCCCAACACATACACACAGACTTATGTAACAATTAAGTGTTAGTCTATGGATTGACTAAGTGATTATAAAGTAATGGCCACTGAAATTCAGATGTCTTCAAAAGTTCCTTGAGTGTGACAGTAAATGAATTTATCTTTATTTTTATTTTTTTTGTCTTGATATCTTGCTCCTTCAGCTTCCCTCAGGAGTTTGATAAGACTTCGTCCCACCGTGTGCGTCACTCAGAGGACATGCAATTTGCCTTTTCTTATTTCTACTTCTTGATGAGTGCAGTGCAGCAGCTCAATATATCTGAAGTGTTTGACGAAATTGACACAGACCATTCTGGCGTGCTGTCTGATCGTGAGATTCGCACGTTGGCCACACGTATCCATGAACTCCCCTTAAGCCTTCAGGTACACACCAAATGACATGATTTTTACATTAGGAAAAAAAAATGTTTTTTTTGATTTAGTATTTTAATATAGTATATTTTTTAAATGTAAATTTGTTATTTTATTTAAATATAATAGTAAATATAATTTATTTTAATATGAAATTCAATATAATTAAATTTAAAATGTAGTTACGTTTAATTTTATATAGTTAATATAATTTTATTTAAAATGTAGTTGTTTAATTTAATATGTATTCTAATTTGTTTGAATTTAAAACATGGTTTAATTTGAAATACAGAAATATATTTTTAAATATATATTTTTTTTAATTTTTAAATTTGTCTCATTTATTTCCTTTTAAAAAGCTTTTTTTTAAAAATTAAAGTAAATTGTGATTTTAATAAATTTATATCATTAAATTTATATTAAATATATTTAAAGACTTTTTTCTTTAAAAATTAAACACTTAACAATAAAGAGTCAAATATGTACACAACAAAACTTCAGGAAGTGGTTTTGTGAAGTGAACACAAGGCATGTGTAGCTCTTTTTTTTGTCACCACATGATTGTCTGTCTTACCCATGTGTTGAGGAAAGGCACATCTGTTTATTTGACTCTAAACAGGATTTGACCAGTCTGGAGCAGATGCTAATAAACTGCTCAAAGACTCTTCCGTCCAACCTTACGCAACTCCATACTGTCAGCCCCACCCAGGAGGCCTATTACGACCCCAGCATGGTGAGAGTCAAATATTAAGACTGTAATATCTCACAAAACATTTAAGTGATCAATACCTTGTTCATACATAGCTTTAGGCTGTACGCTATAAATTTGTCATGGTTGGCAAAGTCTTGTATTATCAGCTCTTCTGTCTGTGTATTTGTTGGTACTGTTAATAAAATCTGTGTTTTGATGTTCCTGTTCCTGCAGCCGCCTGTCACAAAAGGTTTAGTAATCCACTGCAAACCCATCACAGAGAGGATCCACAAAGCCTTCAAGGACCAGAATAAATACAAGTAGGATGTTCATTACCACTTCAGCTGGAGCTCTTCAGCATCTCTTATGAGACCGGGTTAGTTATGCAGGCTCTTGTTGTTTTCAGATTTGAAATTATGGGCGAGGAAGAGATCGCCTTTAAGATGATACGAACCAACGTCTCCCATGTGGTTGGGCAGCTCGATGACATCAGGAAGAACCCTAGGTTCGTTCAGGGGCTTTTGTTCCTGTTTTTTGTGCAATTTGGGAAGCCTAATCTCACTAAACCCCCCCTTTTTGGCCTACAGGAAGTTTATCTGCCTGAATGACAATATTGACCACAGCCATAAGGACGCCAGCACAGTCAAAGCTGTACTGAGGGACTTCTATGAGTCAATGTTCCCATTGCCCTCTCAGTTTGAGCTGCCCAGAGAATACAGAAACCGTTTCCTCCACATGACAGAGCTGCAGGAGTGGTAAGACTTTAGTCACAAACAATCATACAGTGCATGTTTGTGTAAAAGACAGAAACTTAAGCATTTAACCAAGACGAGTCAAACAGGTCTGTGTACATACCTCAGATTTCATTACTGAATCTGATGTATGAACAGAACAGACCAAGTCTGGTTCCTGGTTTAGTGAAACCCTCAGCAGAAAGAGCTTTAATAGTTGAATATGAAACTGTAATGGACCTAATCGACATGAAAAATAAAGAACAAAGGGTGTTGGAATAAAGGCATAGCAGCCATTAAACTTAAATAAAGAAGTTTATTGTGCTTGATGGTAGTGTAAAGAAAAAAAATCTGTTCACATAAAACACTGATTTAAAAACTGAACTGTAGCCAAAGAATCATAATTAAAGCGCCCTCATGTTGTTCCAAACCTGCATGACTTCCAGTGGAACAGAAAAGGATATTTTTTAAGCAGTGTTGTTATTGTTAATAGAAACTATTAAAAACATGTTCATTAATTGAAATGAAACTGAAATAAAATAAATCTTAGATGAAGAACTTAGTCAGTGAAAATCGGAAATGTAATTTTGGCAACTAACAAAAGTTAAACTACTAAAATTTCCAAAACCAAAACTGAAAAAAAAAAAAAAAAAAAAAATTTCCCAAAAATATTTTTTAAAAATTACAAAAACATAAATTAAAATAAATTGAAAACTGAAAATATACAAAATAAAACTATTTCAGAATAATAAATATTATAACAGTGTATAAATAATACTAGAACTTTCAAGCCTCAAAAATACTATTTAATTAAATTAAAATTGCACACATATGTACTCAACAAGCTTATGAAGCCTCAATGAGGATGCAAAAATGCCACAAAAGTAGTCCATACGAGTTATTCATTATAATTCAGATGTCATGTAATAGCTTTGTGTAAAGAACAAAAAAACTTTCAGTCTTTAAGCCTTTTTAAGTCTCACTTATTGCATGGAAAAAGCAGCCGGCACATTGTACAAAATATCTCCTTTTGTGTTTCATGGAAGAAAGACATATAGGTTTGGAACAACATAAGGGCGAGTAAGTTGAATTACTGATTGGTTCATCCATCATTTTGAGTAAACTTTAAGCTTTTAAATGGCAGTGTTTAAACCTGGTGAGATTTATAACGTGTCTCCACAACTTTTCAGATCGTTAGTCCCTGAATATAATGGTTTATTGGTGTAGAGATATGTTTGGTTTTGTTGTAATGAGTTTCACAAGTCTGTTTACATTTAGCTGTGAAGTTGCGTGTGATTTATAGCCTGTTTCTGTTGCTTTCCTCCTGTGAATACTGGTAAACGTTCCTTCCTGTCATCGCTGTGTGAAGTTGGGTGATAACTGTCAACACAGTCTGGAATTCTGGGAATGGGGAGGTGGTAGAAGAAGGGTTTATGTATCTGTCGCTCCTTTGGAGGGTTACAGGCTGGAAATTATGACTAGTGCATTCGCCATTCATGCTCATCCAGCCAGAGCGGCTGTCTGTTACATCCAGATGCCCCCTAAAGCCCCATCAGAGGCGTGTGACCTGAGGGGCAGGGTGTTATTTTTGGGCACTGCCAGGCTTGAGCAGCCCCATAGACTGATTTTAAAAGCTCCATGTCTGCAGATTGGCCGGTGACAAAAGGGTAACGGACCGTGTTCCTCACAGATGATGATGTCACCTTGTCACCCTCTCACCTCTGACAGCCTGCTGCATGACATCAGGAATTGAATCACTGTGAACTGTCAATCACAGTCTTGATAAATATACTGTTTTGAATCTGGCAAGAGTTAAGACAGCATCACCATTCCTGCCCTTGTACGCTGACAGCAGTGAATGAGCTCACCGTTACTATGTGGGCATGTTTTTAATGATCTGTTATATTTTTAATAATCTTATCTGTCCATCCATCCATCTATCCTATTTAATGTATTTATTTTATTTTATTTATATTTTCCTTTTTAACAAAATTGTTTTGTTTAACTTGTCCACCAAACCAAAGTCATAAAATGTATGACTGCAGAGCTGCATGTCAAGACCAATAAACGTATTATCTTATGTACAAGATAATTCTTATGAAATCAGATCATTTGATAGTGATATTTATGAATTTAAAAATTGTTTAAAAAAGTTTTGCCTTCAAAATAGATTTTAGAATAGAAAATAGATTTTAGAATTTAAATAAAATTGATTTACCTTGGAAAAATATTATTAAATATTAATATATTATTATTATCTTCATCATCATTATGATCATTATATAAAAATTAAATGCTATTATTTTTTTTTTTTAATAATGAACAATGATTGGGGTCTGTACACTGTATTAAAGGTGCTACTTTTTAATAGTTGACTTTTTTGTCATTTCAGTTAATTTTCTGAAATGGTTTTTGTTTTGATTTTATATTTCTTAATATTATTTTAGAATTAATACTTTTATTCAGCAGAGCTGCATAAAATTGATGATGGAAAAGATTACAAAACATTACTTTAAAAAAAAGTTTAAGCAACTAACAATAGTTTTACAGAAAATATTAAGCAACTGTTTTCAACATTGATAATAATAAGAAGAAGAAATGTTTCTTACAATATAACTGCTTTTACTGTAATTTTTAACAAATAAAAGACTGCCTTGATGAGCATAAATGACATAAAAATAAAACCGTTGCCCCCAAACTGTTGCACAGTAGTGCATATTTTAGTATATATTATATTATATTATATATATTTGACATTGACTGTTGTATTTCTAAAAGGCTTTGCAATTTCCTTCACTTTTGGAGTTTCACAGCAATGAGTTCTATACCTGGAGATCAATTCAAAACTTTTCTGTTCACTCTGGAGCAGCAGGAAAACAAAATGACAACCATTCAAAAATTGTTGTGTACACTGATGAAATACATATTTTAGCTACAGTGTTATCAGTGTATAATGATGCTTGTTGGATCCAGATTGTGTAGTTATAGCATCTACCATGTAACAATCTTCTGTTTCACAGGCGAATATACAGGGACAAACTGAAGTTCTGGACCCACTGTGTGCTGGTGACGTTAGTCACCTTCACTGTCATGTCGTTCTTTGCAGAGCAGGTCAGTTCGGTTCAGCTTACATGTTCATTGTCCACTATCTCCTGTTCTTCGTTTCACTTTGTCTCTCTCACACACACACACACACACACACACACACACACTGATTCCAGTGGAGTCTGGCTAGTCTCATTAACTTTAGCAATTAATATATCAAATTTTGCCCAGCAACCCTCTATGTTCCTTTAAGGAAATGGTAAAGGCAAAAATATCATCCTGATGATTGATCATGCAGGCAGCTTGCAGCAAATAGTCACACTATTAATTGCGGGGTCAGATTTCTGTCTTTTGGAGAGGTTAATGGTCACGGTGACCTTTTAAAAGACCAGTGTGTCTTCATCTGTCCTTAGTCACAGAAGAGTAATGTGAACACTCACCAGAAGTACAAATATGGAGATGATACATTATCAGTGGGTGCTTCCTCTGCTTCCGTACATGCATGTAGACGTGTGTCATGTTTGGCTGCATCTTCATCTCTGACAGACTAGCACATTAACAGGCTAAATTGCAATCTTAAGAACAGATTTACTGCCTCCTCATTAACTCATGTAGCCACATCCTGTTTCTCTTGATGCAATTCCTGCTTATGTGCAGAACTCATTTTTCTCATTATTATTTTTTAAATGTAGTATATTATTAGGGGTTCTGAAGTGCCACTTAAAATGCAATGAAACTAATCATTAATGTATTCATTTTTGTTATATATAATAAATTGTTTATATTCATTATATAAAAATAAATAGACATATTCAAACCTATTTAATTCATGTTTAAAATGTAATGATACATAAATTGAGGAAAAAAAGCAACATTTATATATCATTTTTGTGAACATTTTACACATTCTTTTTCCATCATGTTTACATTGGGTTGAGGAAAAATAAAAGTTTAACTTTTTAATCCAATTTATAAATTATTTATTAATGTGCTATTGTATTGTTGCATTTAACTATCATTTTAAACATTTAAATATATAAATGTCTATTTATGTCAGTTTGAATTTTTATTCACAATTTTTTTCTATTCACAGTTAACTATCTTCAAACATTTTAGCTACATTCTTATTAATTAATTAATTAAAACACGTTTAATTGTTTAAACAATTAAACATTTGTAAATATGGATATATCTTTGAAAAAAAATTATAAAGTTGAAAGTACTTTTTTAAATGAATAAAAAAATAATTAATTTATTTTATTTTTAAATAGCACTTCTCCATAAGGGGTGGGGGTGGATGAATCAATTCACTGATGCATGTTTCTTTGTCAAACTTTTCTGAATCAATTATCAAAAGAAAAATAAAATGTAGTGAATTTATAAAGATTAATTAGAATCGCATAGTTACTCTCTGAATCTAAACTGAATACTGTTTTATTCTAGAATTAGTCTTTATGGTATAGTCTTGATGGTCTTGTTTCTATACTGTATGTGTGTCACATGTCTGTCACAAGTTGTCCAGCAGCATTCATAACCGGTTTGGTTGACACTCCTTCCTCTTCTTTCTGTCCCTCAGCTGATCATGTTGAAACGGCGGCTTTTCCCCAGACGCAGGGTCAGCAAGGATGCAAACCCCGAGCGGGTATGAGGTTATTCCGCTTTCAGAGGTTGTGTTGTGTAAATATGAAGTACCACAGCTGTGCTTCTGTTAATGCGGTCAGATAAAATTGCCCATTTGGAGGTGACTGGATGAAGTTGATGAGGAAACTTCGAAGTGCAGGCCTCCTCCACAAAGGGGCATTAGTGAGACACACTGCGGCCCTCGAGGCAAGCGATTTTCTCTCGGCCTGCAATCACACTCCAGGTTGTGTATTAAATGTGAACTGAACTCAATGGCCCAAATTGAGTGTGTTGCCATATTACCTTACATGTTTGAATTGTATTAATTTGAATTTTAATTTATAAGGGAATGTCAAGGGTAAGGGTTGTTGTTCTTCTTTCTCTTGCCCTCTTTGTCCTGTCTTTCCTTGCAGTGCCTTTCTTTTCCACATGAATGAATGCAGTGGATTCTGATGCACGGCTGGAACTCTTGGCCTTGCGATTGGCTTTTTGCATTTGTCTTAATCTGTCTCTCATTCTTGCTTATTCCAAAGTGGCACAAAATCTCCAGGAGCATATTTAAAACCGAATAGCAATCCTGATACTTGGAAATTTGGGCAAGGATCATCAAAAATGAGCCATTTCCTTTTCTCTCTCTTTTTAACTGCATGACGTTTTTGCTTGAAGTCCTTCACGTGATTGTCTCTTAGTGGGACATTAAATACTGACTTTGTCTGAAATTCAGATGCCACCGCCTGTGGCCCTGGTGTGTATTAATTAACTCCTCACCTTCACTTGTCTTTTAAAGGGAATCATTTTTTGGCTTGCTCAAACGTTACAACTACTGAACGCAAACCTTTGCATAGTGCTGTTCTGGGATGAATTTCCCTGTTTACTTTTATTTATTATATTAGAAAAGACATAATTGTAATGTACAAGCATATCTTTGTTTTATTTTTAAAATGTATGTTGCTAAAATCTGTCAAAATTTTGGACTTATTTTAGGTCTTTAAATTACACACTGACAGTTTACCAGTTTTGTGTCGATTGTAAATTCAACCAGGTGCCTAATTTGATAATGAAATAAGAACATAATCTGAAACAGCCAAATATGTTAATTAAAAGCTTTCAAAATCATGACAGCATTGATATGCCTTGTTGTTTTGAAATGTCATTGACTGGGTGACTCCTGTTGGGTTACATTTTTAGCTGTTACGTGTCATTGATTCCTGCTTCCAGAAGGAGGAAATGTAGCTAAAATAGTACCAAGACCCCAAAACACACAAGAACTGGACTTTAGACTGTGCTCTATTCAAATCACACACAAATTTTTGTTTTTATTAGCCCTTTGGGAGGAGATGATTCTAAGCAGACAGAGAGTGCATCATAAAACAGGCACAGAAGATCAACACCCCCCAAAATCCCTCAAAACAGAGCTAAAGGCAGTGCCCAACAACTCTAGGAAGTGAAACATACAACCAGGAAGTCAGGAAGAGCAAACTGCGATTGGGTTACTGGGGAGGGAGGTGGAGAGATGAGTCTGTTTTTAGCACACAGCCGCAATCCTTGACAATTATGTTCTTTCAATTATTATTTTTGTTTTAAACAGGCTTGACTTAATTTCACACTGAATTCAGTCAGATTATTGAAATAAATACATACACTGTAATCACTGGACAATCACAAAAAGTTTACGTAAAGCTGCAATGGCTGTTTGGGCAGTTTTCTTTTCTGGAGCTTATTTTCTCTATAAAGTGTCACATGATCTACAAATAGCTGTTTTTTAACAACATTAAAAATTCTGAACGGTAAAAAAGGTTCTGTGGTGTAAACTATTTTTGGCAGTTTGGCAACTATATCAGGCTGAGAAATATGTTTGTAGTACTTGCTTCTGAACAAGATCAGACAAATAGAAATGGGCCTAAATGAAATACTAAATATTATAGAAAATGGACTTGGTTTTAAAAAACAGCAACTGATGCCCAAACTGCAGTTGTAGCTTCCCTTTTTTGTTAAAAATTGACAAAAATGATCAAACCCAAAAAACAAAGTACAAATCTATTGTGATAAATACTATTGTGAAACAAACATTATTTTTTTATTCTTTTGCTCATCTTTGACCAAATTTAGGAAATGATTCTATGCAAACATTTGTGTTGTGATTCAAATTCAGTTAAAGTCTGATTTCCCACCAGTTTTTCTTCTTAATCCTTTGAAAAAAAACCCCAATAATCTCCAATGTGCTCCTTCACAGAATGAATCATTTCAAGGCAAGGGCCGCCCTCTGGCCCCCAAGGCCATGTTCTGTACATTTCGTCTACACAACTCTTTCTTTTCATCCAGTGATATATTCTAGTGTACAGTAGTGTGGTTAAAAAAAAAATACGAGCTGGTCTGGTCAAACCTGGCAAAACATTCAGTTCTGTTAGTCTGTGGTTGTTACACTGTCAAGGCCGTTACGGTTTTGGTTGGTGGGGCTCTCCTGCTCTAGTTTGAGAAGTGGGACAATGTCTTCATCCTTACATCCCGCTTCCTCCTCCCGCCGGGCAAATTGTCAGTCTCTATGTGCATGGCCCTGTGGGGTGATACTGAAAACCCGGATTCGTAGATGGGAGGCAATTTGCAGGCACAGGCCTGTGCAGTAACGCAGCAGATCCACCAGGGACAGCACCTAAACATTGGGATGGAGAAGAGACAAGTTTAGTTTTGACACAGATACTCAGAAAACTGCAGTCAGAAACCATGGTGCATTTGAAAACACTGAGCGCAGTGGTGGTTATGACTTACCATGGCGATCCAAAGCACAATGTGTTCATCAATGTAGTTGTTGAAATACTGATTCAGGAAGAGGAGTCCAGGACCGATGAAGGCTGTGTCATGAAGATGAAGCTCACTCTTGGTCATGTGGGCCACCTGTAGTAGAAAGCATGCCTGAAAACACCTGATGCATTTTGGATAACATGATTAACAATTTTGACTTCTCATATAGGCATCAGCAGCACTCACCACCAGCTTATTCGAGATCTTGGCGATCACCATGCCAAATGTAAGGACGTAAAGGCAAGGA
>JAUZSZ010000086.1:14445846-14474178 GCA_034780575.1 Labeobarbus marequensis
GCAGTCCGTTTCTCTTTGATGCAGGTCTGGGATCTGAACAGAGGTCAGATGCTGCAAGACCTTGAGTGTCATAAGGGCGCTGTCCTGTCATGTGACGTGTCCTCTGACGGACGTCTCTTTGCCACCACATCGGCTGATAGGACTGCAAAGGTCAGAGAAGAGAGGGCACAAATTCATACATCAGATCAGTGTCAACAGACAAGATATTGTTCACACTAAACTCTCAGAGCTTCGGCTGCCTCTGTGTTTAGATCCTGGACTCTGACTGTGCGAACACCTGCGCTTGTTACACTTCTAGTTTGTTTACTCTAGGTGTGAGTCTGTGTTAGTACAGTGTAAGGACTGTGCTAGGTGACTACCTGGAGTATCTTTACTGAGCCCTGGGTGCTTGCGTTGATGCCATGGACAGCCAAATTCTGCCTAATTAACTTTGTGTGAGCGCAGTACAAAATCTCACAGATACACGTACACGCACGCATGATGTCCCTTGTTTGTGGTATCAGAGGTCAGAGTCCAGTCTGCTCATCTGAGAGCATAATGAGATGAAGTTCTCTTGCTCCGTATGACACCGCCTCTACCAGAAGAGCTTTCTAATGAGATGCCATGTTCACGTCTGTCTGCCAGAACTTCTCACCGACGAGAGAGAGAGAGAGGAAGGCAAAGTGAATTTGGAAAGCTGATCAGAAAAATCATTCATGCCAAATGGACCCACCACAAATAATGACTAACTCTGACTAAAATTAGAGATGGAAAAACAAATTTCAAGCAGCAGTTTTGATCATTTGCTCAACCTTGTTCTGATTCCACTTATTATTAGATTAAGAATTTCACAAAGAGATCTATCGAAAGTGATATTTGATCTCTTCAAATTATTTTACAGCTCAAAATAGCAATGTTATCAGATTTGCTCCTGTTCAGTTCATGCGGTAAAATGGCTCAGTAACTGCTGATTTTTGTTCCCTAAGGTGTGGAGCAGTGCCTCGTGGGAGATGAGTTTTTTGCTGAAGGGACACAAGGACTGCGTCCGTAGCTGCCGTTTTTCTTGGGACAGCAAGCGGCTCGCGACAGGCGATGACAACGGAGAAATCAGGGTAAATAAAATCTTAAGCTGCTTCAAACTGTGAATCATCTGTTTTAAAAGGAATGAAGATCTGATTGTGGCCTTAATCAAACTTCAGAAGGATTTTGGTATGTGTTATGGTCAGGATTTTTTGATATTTGCAACTCCATCCCTCTTTTCTTATTATTTTTGAACCAAGCCAGTAATGCTGCATAAAGGTACTCTCAGATCTTTTTGTAACTTGTAACACATTTTTGACAGCTGTGTTGGCAACAGTTTTACATATTACCTGCACACTTTAAGTCTACTCAATTATGAACTATCAGTTATGGTGAATTTTAGATAACTGTGAATGTGAGCAGATGTTATGGCCACATTGAGAGCAAATAGAGATGTTAAGAAAAGTGATGTAGGAACAAATACATCTTGAAAACTCAAAACTCAGCTTCCCGTCCTAGTCGGATCTGCCAAACCTTGTTTCTCTGAGTTTTTCTTGTGGCGAGACGGGCCCAGTGCTCAGAACTCTAAAGAAAAAATCTACCTCATCCATTAAAGATGTTGCTCGCAAAGAGAGAAAGTGAAAGAAAACCACAAAAAGAGAGAAATGCTGTGATATAATTCATGGCCTGTGCCCTATGGTGCTTTTTCAAAGCTCACGTCTCTGTTTAACACCGTTTACTGCCACGGAGAAATGGCAAGTGCGAAACACGCATCACAGTATAACATCTGTAAATCAGGCTTTAGTTCTGTAAAATAAAGGATATATTCATATTTAGTGTGTTTTAGCATCTCACAAGCAATTTCTGATTCATACAAGAAACATTGCATTATAAATACACTTTTGGAATCTACATTGTGCTATATTCATTTTGATATCCCATTTCTTTTGTAACAATGTTGTATTGTGTATCTTAAGCTGTGGAGCATGCTGGATGGAGCTCTACTGAAGATCTGTTCACGGGACACTAAGGACTCCATGGACTCCTTCCACGGTGGATGGGTGACTGACCTGCACTTCTCCCCTGATAACAGAGTACTGGTCTCTACGGGCGGATACATCAAGGTACACACATTATATAGATGACATCACCGTATACAGGCAAACGCTTGGTGGCGCTCCCTAGAAAAGAGCTGTTTTTTGATTAGTTTAACTTAACCTGAGAATGCTGCATGTGCGGTTATGATTTAGAGCAAGCATATGGCACTGACTTCAGTTAAACGGATGTGCCTGCGTTATTAGCTTTCACCGGAATAACATACCTCGAAATGTCACGACTGACCAATCAGAAGCAAGCCACGTTCCACAGAACCATGTAATAATAATTATAGTAATGCTCCATTGCCCTGCGTTCTTTGAGGTGTCGTGCAGATCTGCAAAAGTGCAACCAAGATATGAAGTCTCGCCAGTCTTTGTTGTGACGTCATGACTATTTCACAGGGTGTCCGCGGGTCCTTAAAAAGTCTTAAATAACGTTTTCCTAATAAAAGGCCTTAAAGTCTTAATGTCTTAAATTCAGATTCGATGGGTCTTAAATTTTTGGTCACGTTACCGATAAAACATCTTCAATCTGACAACAGACCGAAGATTTTTTTTCTTCCCTCGCAGTAGTTACTGCGTCATCAGACAGAATTGCTGCAGGCCGAACTACCTTCTTTGTTTATATAATATTTTTAATAATAATAAAGGTCGAGCTACAGCAAGCTGACCAGCCTTCTAGCTAGTTTAAAACTTGCCTGATTAAAACTTAAGTGACAAAAAATACCCAGCGAAGCATCGAAACACGTGAATGATTCTTCTGATTGTATTACATTCAGTGTAAACAGCGATTTATGGATAGTGTATTTCTGGTATCAAGATTTATTAGTGGTATCTGGTATCAAGATGAATTAGTTTATTCATAACATGATATAGTTAACTTTAAGTATACCATGGCAAGGGAGCTCTTTTGCTGAATATTCTTATGATTGCAAATGATTTTAGTTCAATAAACAAGTACGTTAGGCTAGTTAAGTACTTACATTTAGACACAATATTTACGGTTTTGTCCTATTTCACCAACGAAAATAGTTTCAAACAAAGATCACAGCAGAAGTATTGAACAATCTCTAAGTTACACTCGGCAGTGTTTTGTTACCGAGTGATTCAGCATTTTGAGCGAATCGGTTGAATGACTCAATCACTCACTTAAGTGATTTACCGCCACCTACTGGTGGTTGAGTATGTTGAAAAGTATGCATCCCCCCAACATTTTGTATATTCATAAATGTTTTTACAACATTAATCTCATAACATTATTTATTGCAGTTGTAATTTTGCAGTGTAAATTATTTAATTGGTAACAGCGCTATAGCGTATATTGAATTTATTGATAAATTGTAGTAATTTTACATGAAAGATGATACATTTAAAAAGGTTAAAAATAGGCCTTTGTAAAGGTAAATAAAAATATGCAGGTTTAAGTATGTAAAAACTGATAGAACACTGATAAAAAAATATTGCTTCAGAATAAATAGTTTACACCACCAAAAATCTTGGTGATGCAGTACTTTTGTGGGGATATTTTGTAGGGAATATTGTCTGCTGATATGAAAAGTTCACTGTATCTCGTAATAGCCTAATAAATAGCATTTTTTACAGTGATCATATTTTGTTTTCTTTTTACATTAAACACATTAAATATTACATATGTATGTAATGTGTATTTCTATTACAGATTTAGGTCTTAAATTTCATATAAGGTGGTATTAAAGTATTAAAAGTCTTAAATTTAACTTGTTCATCTGTAGAAACCCTGTTTCATCTGTATTATCAGGCAGAGGCTTGTCCAATCGCTCATGTCACAGAGATGTATTATCATGTCAGTAACAGAGCTAGACTAACTTCCATCAACAATGTCAGCCATTATCCATCACGTATTGCGACGACTTTATTAATGTAGTCGGAGCTGTCTGTACATTGTGTAAGTGTCACAGGCGTAATGATGCTTCATCACGCGTCAGTCTGTCAGTTTATCAAATGTGTCTGCATCAAGCTGACCCTCCGCTCGAGCGCGTGAGCGACGAATCCATTGGAGACCCGATAATAAGCTCTGATTGATTGCTGGCTGTCTTCACTCTCAGGATCCTGCTGTCTGTAATATCAAATGATAAATTAATCATCGTACATGTCGGTGCCACATCCCCAGCCAAACCTCTTCATCAGACCAAACCAAACCTGCCGTAAATCTGCTACGACCACACAAAGGAAGGAGGTGCGCGAGACGTGACGCTTCACACTGCGCTTCCTGGACTTCTGTTCCGATTTGAGAATTTACGTCGCCTGCAGGATCCGGTTATAGATCGGAGCAGATGTTGTGTGAAGTCCGTTTTTTTCATTGCAATAGTTGATTAGTAGGTTCCTGTGAAGGATACCTGGGTATTTCACTTCTTGTTCATGTTGTCACTTGCTTTAATTTCAGACATGATATAGACAAACACTGATGTTTTCAAAGCAAAATTCGAGTCTGAGCCATGACCTAGCTGTTTGCACGTTGAGTTGTGGTGCTAGTGCAGCCGCACGAGTTTGAATTCTTGAATTTTCACCATCTTCCAAAAGACCCCAAAAAATATTTAAAAGAACAGCATAGTAATGAAATGAAGCTGAATTTTGTCAGGTGTCATAATACAAAGGGACAGCAGCCTCGTTTCCTCTGTTAAATTCTCGGTTTAGCTTGTCACTCAGACAGCAGAAAGAGTCTTGTATATATCGCCATGCCTGAGCTTGTTCAGTATGGCAGCTCTCTGCATTCACTTTGAGGTGATCTGCCTCTCAGCCACATTCACGTCTTTTGATGTCTGCCTTCTGTAGTTTGTCGTTGACATGTTTCTATTTGTATCGAGCCGTCAGCGATGCTTGTTCTTTGACACCATTTGCAGTTCAGTCCATCAGAGTACAAAAACAACTGACTTGACTGGCCTGCCGCCATCCACGTTTAATCTCACGGTAACGGATCTCAGTTCAATTAGAGTCAGACAGCGAGTCAGGGATTCATTAGTAATAGCATTAGTAAATGCTTGCAGATTCAATGATTGAGTCTGATGCAGACTAATATGTATGGTTTTACTCTCGCTTATTAGCTGGAATAGACTTGCTTATTTTGTTTTAATATACTGTTTGGATGTTACTGCTGATTATAAATGTTAAAGTGTTTTTCATTATGAAGGAGTTCAGTGAAACCGCCTAGTAGAACAACAATGAGTTATTTCATGCCATTTTAAAGTAGTTAACGCTTTTTCTGATGTCCCAATGATTGAACTAGGGCTATTACAATATCAGATTTTTACTACATGAACATCATGACCAAATTTTACCCGTAAGACCTTCCTTCGTCTTTGGAACACAAATTAAGATATTTTTGATGAAATCCGAGAGCCTAGACAGCAAGGCAACTGACACATTCAAGGCCCAGAAAGGTAGTAAGGACATAGTTAAAAATTCAGTGGTTCAACTGTAGTTTTATGAAGCTACAAGAACTTTTTGTGCGCAAAGAAAACAAAAATAACGACTTTATTCAACAATTTATTGTCTTCCATGTCAGTGTTTGATGTGCGTTCACAGCAGTACCACATATGCGTCATTTTTGTTTTCTTTGTGCACAAAGTGTCCTTACTAGCTTTCTGGGCCTTGAACGTGTCAGTTGCGTTGCTGTCTATGCAGGGTCAGAAATCTCTCAGATTTCATCAAAAATCTTAACTTGCGTTCCGAAGATGAACAAAAGTCTTGCGGGTTTGGAACGACATGAGGGGGAGTAATTAATGACAATTTAAATTTTTGGGTGAACTATCTCTTTAAAATGGTATCGTTTCGTTTAAGCATCACTTTTATCTCGACACCCCTAATTGAAAAAGAAAAATGTATTAATCTGTTTCTGTTGCTTTAGGAGCATTCTGTCCTTTTGTCCCTGTCTGTCCTCATTGTGACAGGATGTGTCCTGTCTCCGCTCCAACCCAGTTTCATCTGCAGAGGACAAATCAGCAGGACATCTGTCTTTTTATACGGTTTCCTTGTCTGTTTTCCTTCAGCTTTGTTTTCGGTCTCATTTGTCAGGATGTCTGAAGTCTGCATCAGGCTATTGTCACCTTTTTATTTATTTATTTTAAATGTAGGCAACATTGTTAGATAGCGTACAGGTAACATGCATAAAAGAATGATTCTACTGTACATGCATGAGTCTGAATAACTAATTTTGCCCGTCACTCTGAGAGGTAAATGTTTTGTATGTGCTTGAGTGATTTGTAATATCCTCTTTCAGGTTAGCTTTCACTCATAAAAGACAAATGGTTGTTGTAGCTGCGTGCGTGAGTGACAAAGCGTTCCTCCGTGTGAGACCGAAGTATTTCCAGGAAGAGAGGAGGAACGGATGAGGAGGTCAGCCAGGATATTACACCTTTAGCGAGGAAGAGGCTCACACCCATTAAATCACACCACACCGACTCTTTTTTTTCTTCCACGCACGTATAGTGTTGTTTGTCCTCTGGAGGATATGGCTGCTGTTGGGAGACTCATAGTAATTCACACACATCAGCTCCAGGGCATCCAGACCTTCATCTCTACCAGACAGAACGTTTATATCACAGCAGTTTATTGCTCCGAGTCCCACCACAGCGTTCACCTGCAAATAAGAGACTCTTTATTTCCTTTGTCTGTTTTTACTGTCGAACAACAGTGAGAAAAGAAAGCTGTTTGATTGGTTTTGTAGCAGTAGCAACTCTAGACCCAACGGCATGACCAGAGTTTGACAATTCCTCTGAGGTGTCTGGGTTTGCAAGGGAGATGGTCTCGTTCTCGTTCTGCTGTCACAACTGTCGTTTCTACGCCACGTTCACACCCATCTTGGACATCATTAGACAAAGAGTAACTGAAAAAGGAAATGGAGGGGTAAAAAAACCAAGGGAGATCTGGAAATGATTTTTCTTGTGGAAATGCAAGGAGTAGTTGACTAAGAGAAGCAGCTTGTCACTGATTAACTTAATTAAAGGGGTCATATAATGCCCATTTTCAACAACTTGATATTATTCTTTAGAGTCTTAATGAAAAGTCTGTAACATAGTTTGGTAACAATTTGTCATTGGTAGTGTAAAAAACACTTTTTTACCCTGTCAAAAACAGCTCTTTTTAGAGCAAGCCGTATTGTGTACTTCTCCTTTAAATTTTGATGAACTCTGCTGACCCCACCCCTCTCTGAGGGATTGTTTACTTTAGCCGCATTCATCATGAAACTTGCTAATTAGCACATTATTAGGAAAGGCGATTTGCAAAGATTCATTTAAAAAAACCTTGTACTCACTTCTTCTGTAGGTGAATCTGGATCACGAATGATTCGCACGAACATAGACGTATTTAGGTAGATCGAGGGTGCATTCCCTTCAGAACCAAACGTAATCCTCTTCAGCCGCTCAGATGACGGGAGTAAATGACTACTGCTGTTTATTATTACATCCAGCAACAAAACACCTCAATCGCTTAGGAGTCATGCTTGTCTACATCTGCTCTGGCGGTGAAACAACTGATGACAGCTCACTCAGGGCGGGTCTGAGGTAAGACACCAGTACAGTCTATGCTAAAACGCTACTGTCAATCAACAATCGTGGGAGGGGCCTCTGTCCGTGTGACGTCACATGGACAGACAGCTCGATTTGAGAAAGGGGAAAACATTTAATGAGATTACCAAAAAACCACTGGGTGGATTTTTATCATTATAGGGTGGTTGTGTACACACTGCCAACACACATTTCAGTTCAAACAACTTGTAAAAGTGCATATAGCATTATATGGCCCCTTTAAAGTGATAGTTCACCCAAAAATGAAAATTCTGTCTTTAATTACTCATCCTCACGTCGTTCCGTCGACCTTCGTTCATATTCGGAACACAAACTAAGATATTTTAATGAGATCCGAGAGCTCTCTGACCCTCCATAGACAAAAAGGGTCCTACCATGATCAAGGCACAGAAACGTAGTAAGGACATTGGTAAAATAGTCCATGTGACATCAGTGGTTCAACCATAATTTTAAAACTGTAAAAGTGCTGCTCGTACACTATATTCCAAGCCTTTTGAAACCGTATGACAGGTTTGTGTAAGTAACAGACCAAAATTGTAACTTAAGTGGTTGGAGTGACATTTGGCAGAGTAGATTTTGAATTTGTGGACGAACTGTCCCTTTACCTCGCTATTAAAATGTCATCTCACACCCCTCCCGTCTTACACTTGATGAATCGTCCTGCATTTCAGTTTTGTCCAGAGAGGAGATGTTTGACTTTGAGAAAAATGGCTTTTTGTCAGATGTTGGCCATCGAGAAGACAACCTTGAGTGCTGATGTAACTTTTAGGTGCTCACAGCACCTCAGAAGCGTTTAAAAGCTTTCAATTGCCACAAGTTACAATTTTCACTGCCCGTAATGAGTCATCTTTGACTTTATCTGGTTGAAAGCGATCTGAATGTTTAGCTTGGGCTGGGCAGACACGCACGGCGGTGCCAAGACTCTGCGATTCGGTCCCGACTCCTGGCAGATGACCCATCAGAATGCGTTCACACTGAAAAGACGTTACGGAGGGCTGACGGCACAGCGCACGCCCCCATTCCTCTCGCAGCGGAGGATTCCTCTGCACACCGCAGACAATGGTAAGAGTGAGAACAAACTACAAAGACAAACAGAATAAAAAAGAGATCGTAGGAAAGAAAGAAAAGGGATTGTGCGTGCATGAATATTTCAGCCTTTGGAGTCTTAAATGAATAATTTAGCTTTGAAGTCTGAGGCGGGTTCCCCTTGTCTCCTGGTTTTCCCCTGCTCCTGTGGAAGTGTAGTTAAACAAGGTATATGGGGTTACTGTTACATAATGCGGCCTGCCCAAGTGCTTTTTTTTACTGCAAGCCAGAGAGGCATGATTTAAAAAAAAAAAATAAAGTCTTGACTATTTTGAGTTGTAGAGTCAAAAATGGATGCTGTGACAGTTACAGACATTAAGATATTCCCATGTGACGCTGCAGAAGTGACAGTAAATAAAGCCAACAAACATTGTTACAATTGTAGATTTAAGATTACGAAAGAGAATAGAAATGCCAGCATTCCTTGGTTTTGAATATCCTGTTTCTTACGGAAATTTCACTTTTTCTAGTCAAATTGTTTTTGACAGAGATGTAGCTGTAGTCTGGCCAACCCAGTCACTGTGCAGTGTTGTTGGCGGTCAATAACCCAAAACTCACAGAGGGCGAGAGCAAACAAGTAACGGGACTGCCGCAGCCACTACCCCTTGCCCTCGGGCGTTTTGCTCAACTTTACAGCGCCCCCGGGGTCAGAGGATGACAGCTGACCCCTGATCTTTTGACCTGCCATCCCTGTCTGCTTTTGTGTGTTGAAATGTGATTTCTCAGGAGGACTTTTGCGGTTCTGCAGTCAATTGAAATGATAAAATTTTCTTTTTTCCAATGTTATTCATGCAACACACTGTCCTTGAACCGTTCTCGCTCTCCTGACTGACACGCCGAGGTCTGGTCGAGTCGTGTTCTCTCTCATTCAGGTGTGTTGTTTTTTTTTTTGTTTTTTTTTAAAGAGTCTTCTAGAAATCCATCCATTCTTCTTTGACTACATGCAAATTGTTTTTTATTGTCTGGCATTTAAGGTGCAAAATCATGCGTTTGGAAAAAAGTGGATGGAACAGAACAAGGTCAGGTCTGTCTCTCCAGACTGTGCTATGCTGTCCACTGTGTGAGAAGTAACGCAGCTCTCAGAATTAGCGGAATCCAGCGGAAAAAATAAATCTGTGTTAAGCCCTGTTTGGACAGGATTAGTTTTCCACGAGTTGCTCAGGTGATTTTTGTTAATCCTGTCCGAATGAAACACTAATGCGTTTACAAATGTAACCTTGCGCAATTTACCTACCCTCAGTCCTCGCGTCGCTTGCCGCCACACTGGCTTCTTTTTGTTAGTAGTTTCAGAGGAAAGATTATTAAAGCTAAGTGGTGTAAAACAATTGAGTTAGCTGATATTGAGTACAAAAGCGATTTTGAGCCTTGAGTTTTGGAGACCGTAGAGGCAGAGCAGACTATTTTAGCTGGGTAGGCAGGGCATGAGAGAAAGGAAAATGTTATTTTTGAGAAAACGTACGAGTGAAGCAATGTGTTGTATCTGCACAATGCAGTCTTGTCCCTCTGTAGTTGTATATTTGGTGGTTTGGTACACTGGGCGGAAAACTATCTTTAGTTTTCAACACAAAGCAGCAAGTTATGGAGAATGAGCTTGTTAAATGCAAACGAGAGCCATTAATTCGCCAAAAGGACGGAGTGATTAATGAGTCTGTCGGGGGTCCGTTTGTGCATCTGCACACGGAGACCGTAAAAACAAGCGCCACGGTGGAAGGCATCTGTCGTCGTCGTCGCTGACGGTTTGGCTGGTAGCTGCACGGTGGCCTCATTTTCTCAGCATGCCAAACTAACAACAATCACGCCGCAACCCTCCGGTGTTCGTGCTCATTTAGCAGTTCTGTTAACATGCATTTGACGACATTTCCTTTGTTCCCTACAGCTGCACAGAAACTCTTTAAAAAAAAAAAAAAAAAGAGAGACCCTGAGGTGTCTGTGTCGACTTAAGTTTTCCATTTGTTGTGCTGTTGAAAATGCTGTAATTGTTACAATGATACACAGGCATTGAGGGACTGTTGCTCATTGTATTTGTTTTTTTTTTTCTTTCGCAGTGGTGGAGTATGGAGACAGGTGAGGCTTTGCAGACATTCTACACAATGGGAGCCAATCTGAAGAAGATCCACGTGTCTGCAGAATTCACGACGTTTGTCACTGTGGACAGCATTGGAATCCTTTACATTTTAAAGAAAGTGGAAGGAGAGTTTTGCTCCAACCCTGATCAAACACGCCTACCTGTAGTTTTATAGTGCTCTTGAGGTGTGTTTGTCCTGTAGAGATCAGCTCAACCCTAATCAGTGGCCCTCCAGGAGTGAAGTTGGCCAGCTCTGGTGTAGTGTAGTAACGACTTGGGTATGTGTGTCCCCTCCTCTTGTAATACAAAGGGAGGCAAAAATCGCACCAAGTATAAATACTTAGAATGAAAGGATTTGCTGCTTTTCCTCTAATAAAAGTGGTCTACAACCCCTGCTTTGCCTTATGTTTTTGGGAGGGCCATCATACTCTCACTGCTAGGCTCACATTAATCCTACACGCAACCATGTGCTCTTTCCACATGAAACTAAATACCACATGGTCACTCACTCGGTCATACACTGCAGGTCTAGCTGCTGCTTCATTCTTGACCTGCCTGACATTAACCACCACTATCTGACACAGAGGTGACACGTATTCCTATGTGCCACCCCTCTTTCACTATGGGTGTGCTGGAACTTCTATTTCACTATTATGAGAAGCCTATGCTTCATAATGACTACTGTCTAGGATTGCCTTACCTTGCTTGGGACTGGATTCACGTAGAAGAGGCAGGCCCTAGGTCAGCAATACATTAGCCTGCCAACACACCTACCTGCTGCCGCCAAGTCTGTGGAGCCCCTTGGCTGTATGTGCCGATTAGATGATAGCGTTCTCGAACACTGCAGCAAGCCACAATCTCACATTGCACTAGACAACCCTGTTCCTGGAGAGCCACCTTCCTGCAGAGTTCACTTCCAACTGTAATCACAGACACCTGTCTGTAATGATGTTGCTGGAGGTTCAGTTAAAACACTCGAATTTCTCTAAATCCAAATGTTTGGATTTCACACAACTGATCATCTCACTTCTGACTATTTACTCCACGTTGCCTAATTACACAGTCAGACTGCTTGACCAAATCATAAAGCTGTTATTCACTTTTTGGCCCCAATAGGGCAGAGTTGCAGGAGAAAAATTGGTACAAATTATGTCGACAAAATTCTGCGAGGACCTGCCATATTATTGTTGTACTACTCGCTGGACACTCAGTTTGTACAAGGCTAGTCGTCTCTGACTAACATACACCAACATCATCTGTGCTCTGCTCCAGCTCCCTGAACCTTGGCCTGAGAATGCCTCTTGTCAGCTGCTCTTGCCGTTGGTGGCTACTTTTATTGCTCACTCTCCTCAGGTCAGGTGGCACAGGCCGATTGTGAGCGTATGAAAGAAACACTGAGAACAAGACGACCGACACCAAAGCCGCAGGTCGGCGTGCCGTCAGTCTTTCCTGCCGCATCCCCCTCAGCCTGGCGGCGTATGCCGCTGTGACGGGCACTCGCGGAACTTTGGATGCGATCGCGCTCCCGAACGAGATCCTAATCCTGCTGCGAGCAAAGCTAACTTGTGGAGGAAATAAATGCTATGTTTATTGTTAAAGAAATACTTTTTACACAAATACACAAAAACACAATTTCCATTATCTGTTATTCACCCAAATCACTGACTTTAAGGACACGAAATAACAGGTGCGGCCACTCCGGTCCTGGAGTGGTCTGTACAACTTTTGCACTATATTCTATGTCTTCTGAAGCCAATTGTTTTGTGTTAACAACACTACAATTTTGGAGTCATTCAATAAAAAGAGATTACCATCCACAGTAGCTTGAAACTAAATTCCACATATTTCAATTGTAGAACAATTTTGTATATTTTTTACTCCTCTTCCACTCAACTAAAGTGTAAAATGCTTTACTGGTGCTATACACAGTGTAAACACTTAACTGAACTTTTTCTCCCTCGCATAAAACTCCACATCACATACGCTTTTTATTGAAATCGCTCTATTTCACCCACGCAACTTCACAGAGCAACAGTAAATGTAACCTTAAGCCAGAGAGTGTCCGATCCTGCTCCTGGAGGACTGCTTTCCAGCCAACTTTAACTCCACACCTAATTAAACCCAACACGACCAGCTGATCGAGGGCTGCTCCCAAAATCTAGCCTAATACTTTACTATAAATGAGGCCAAACAGTATGGCCCCATTCACAGGTTTTAGAAACCATTAAGCACAGAAAGTACCCACATGAATTACTGCTTCCAGCGAGATATGAAGTGTGCCTCCAGTGGACATTTTACTATCACGAGATGCCACGGGAGGCGAGTTGTGAATGGCGGAGAAGTGACGCGACTGATGCCGGCACGGGTCGAGTGACGGTGGCCACGTAACAAATGTTGTACATTCAAATGACATCTGTACTGTAAAGATTCATAGCATACCCGACGTACTTTCTCAAGGACAAGAACAAATGGGCGCAAAGCAATTACTTATTCAAAACGAGTGCTTATGCGATTTTGGGGACAGCCTCAGTCTTCGGGGATAACTACCAGACAGGCATCTCTGAGATAAAATCTCTGGGAAAGCGGCCCTCCAGGAGCTGGATTGGACACCCCTGGTTTAAGCTGAATGTTGTTCCTATGACTCTGAAGTCTCTGACCTGGAATCTTTTGATGGCAGACGACAGGCCGTTCTTCATCCGACCCACACGGTTCTGAGCGTGTTCGTGTAAGTGTGTGGATAAAGGCCGCTTCGCTCTGTTAATGCCTCCTCGCACTTCGGATGGCCTTTGTCATTTAACGACCAAATATGTCGAGTCAGGAAAACGCGCCTTTTTCGCGACCGACCTGCTAGTGCTCCGGAGTTCAATGTGGTCTGACAGATAAATGTTTGAGGACTTGGCCTAAATATGCTTGTCCTTACGCTGATAGTAACAATCTGCATACTGTTTTGGAACGTTACCGTCAGTCCTGAGATTGGGTGTGCTTTTTTCAAATGCTAATATGGTGTAACAAAATGGAACTTGCCATTATAACCACATTTACCGTTTAGCACGCGGTCTTATGGCACTTGTCTGCCAGAAAACTTCGACCTAAACGAGAACGTGCGAGATTGCTTCTTATTCTTCGCTTTGGGCGGGAGGGAAAGCTACAACTTTGCCCCCCTCTCAAAATGCATCTGGCCTCGTTGACAGATTAATGTGGATCTTCGGCAGGTGTAATTTCTCTATCGCCTCTCCCGTCGTTGACTGCGGGGGAGATGAAGCCTTAAACGGGCTCGTGGCCAATGTTGCCATGGCAGCTGGCTTTAGGATGCTGGGCATCCTCCCAAAAACATCCTTTCGTTTCACCTCTGACAGTGGTGGCGGGGGTACTCTGAGTCTGACCCCACAAAAATAACAGTTATCTTCGCATCTGGATATCTTAGAGAAACAGTACATGTTGTTCATTTACATACTAGCAACAAACATTGTAATAATGCAAAGCTGGTTGAAATTCTGCACATTTATCCCTTAAAACATGTTGATATTTAAAGGGATAGTTAACCCAAAAATGACATTTCTGTCATTAATTACTCGCCCTCATGTCGTTCCAAACCCATAAGACCTTCGTTCATCTTCGGAACACAAATTAAGATATTTTTGATGAAATCTGAGAGCTTTCTGAAAGTTACTAAGGACATCGATAAAATCTTACGGGTTTGGAATGACGTGAGGGTGAGAAATTAATGACAGAATATAAATTTTTAGGTGAACTATCCCTTTAACTGGCAAATTCCTGCCGACATGCTACGCTCATATCTCAAACCTTGTTAAAATTTCCTATTACAGTGACAACAGAAATCACACAAAATCCACAGCGCTAGTCCCGAGAGACTGTCTCTAGACTCGATTAACATAGGATGTTGTAGCTCAAAGGTGCTCATTCCTGCTCTTGTATATTGCAATTTTGGCCCTGCTGTAACACATCGGCCTAAGATTCTGTTGAAGCCCATGTGCTCCATTACCTGCTTCAGGAGTGCTTAATTACAGATGTGGCTAAACTTCAACATTCTTTTTAACCATCATCAGGCTTGAGCATTGTCGCAGCATATAACAGACAGTGTTTCTGATAAGGAAAAATACATTAAAATGACAAAATTTAGACCGATTGACATACAGTAGGTATACATAGTGTCAGTGTTTTATGAGTAGCTCATTACTTACCTCACAGCTGCATGCTCTTTAGCGTATTTTTGTGATGAAGTGAACATGAAATCAAACAAATCAAATTTAGAGTCTTAATATGCATCCTTTGTCATATTGTGAATGATTAATTGCAAAATAAATTAAATTATTAGCAAAATAACCAAATAAATGACAGGAATTTTCAAGCTGCTAACAAGTTAAAAAATAAGGACAACCTCGAATCATTATATAGTAACTTTAGAAACTTTGGTAACACCTTAGTTTAGAGACCAATTCTCACTAATAACTAGTCGATTATTAGCATGCATATTACTTACTGGCCAATTATTAGTACAAAAAGCACATATTAATGCCTTATTCTACATGACCATAACTAAACTTAACAACCACGTAACTATTAACAAGCAGCAAATTAGGAGTTTGAGGCAAAGGTCATAGTTAATAGTTACTTGAGTGACAAATGGTCCCCAAACTAATGTGCGACCTAAACTTTTTACAAAAACTGATACGTCAAAACTTCCTGTTTTAAGTTTCACTATTCAATGTTGTTAAACAATACGAAAAATAAATTTAAAAATTAAAAAAATCATTAACATTTATATACAGACCTGATTTTATTCAGAAACAGAAAATCGGCATCCTAAAAGCCCATTGCCAACTCCAAATGGAACACACATCTTCAACGTTTTCTCTTCCATTAGGCAATCTGGTTTAGTGTTACAAAATGTCTATTTGTGTTCTACATTTGCTAAAGCCTAGCTGTTGGTTAGAAATCATAGTTGTTCATCGCAGGACGTAACTAAACAACGATATTGTTACACTTAAGGCAAAATGATAAAATGCACACTGAATGAAATGGTCATAAGCGCACAAATAGTTGAAGAAACACGCGTTAGATCAGGACTGTAGCCTCTACAACGAGCGGGACGCTTCCTGCCACCCCTATTCAGATTTTTATATCAACATGACTGAACTGGTTGAAAGATCATAAAGCCTCCTTTATTTTGATATCGTGGCAGAAATCTTTTTGGCACATTCTGTAAGTGTTAATTAATTTATCTGTAAGATAATTACATAAATGGTTATCCCCTGACGCTTAATTTAGTCAAAGGCTTCGGGATACGTACCATCTGGGACGTAAGACTACAGTTATCTCGTTATCTCTCATTCTTTGTCGTGAGAACGTGATGAAATGTTAAGTGACGGATATTTGATAAAAAGTTATGGCAGTCGGATAGTCTCGCCTCACGAATGTATGGAATCTTTCTGATGTAAACTTGAAATGCTGTCTGATTTATAAAACTCTGAAAGATGCTGTGGGCCTAAACACTTTACAGAGCGGGGAATAAAACGCGCTGCAGGTGAAATCGAGACTATAAATGCCTGTTGGATATACATCTCATAGAAAATCTTTACGAACTTCTCTATTGTTTAATTTAAAGTTTATAAAAACTGTAAAATAACTAATCCATCAACCTAACAAGCAGCTTTTCATTCTCTACAATTTAGGTTGTCACACCTAAATGTCATTCAAGGAGCCTGAGATACCGTTCTTTAGGTGCTGGTTGTTATGAGTCGTTTGTCTTACACTAGCTGTGTAGTTTCTCTCGATCTGTAACTGCAACATAACAGAGTAATGTTAGTGTTAAGCAAGCTATGAGGAGAAAGAAATGAGCTCCATGGAAATAGAGTGCACAAGAAGTGAACCGTATGTCACCCTGCCTGAGGAGGATATTATCCTGAAATGCACACTCACGTCCTTATCAGAACACATCTTTTAACACCATCTCTGGCTTTAAGGAATCGTAATTTGTTGTAGCTGCCCAGAGGCCACTAATAAGTACATACACAAATAACACGTACAATCATAAGATATGGACACAGAACATCAGGTAGATAGAATGCAGAACGATAGAGAGAGAGAGAGAGAGAGAGAGAGAGAGAGAGAGTTATTACATTTTTTGATTCTTTCTATACACCAACCAATATTATGACTAAAACCAACCAGAGGATCTGTCTTGAATTTTCTATTAAGACACAAGTATACCAATATCCAGAGTATGTTTAACTCCACACATAAAACCACACTATAAATACAGAAGGAAAAGAAAGGCACATGGCTCACAGAAGGAACAATGGTTCTACAATCTGGATTTATTCCGTGTGCTTTGCAAGAATATAAATAAAGACCAAACTTACAAAATCTGTGTGCTGGAAGCCCAAGCCTATCTACACATATGTTAGTCAGCAATGATGTCACAAATCCACCCCTTGCTCATACCGTAGTTTTGTTTTAACGTGTTGCACTTTGACCTGCCAAATTTGGTACCTTGTTTACCAATGCAATTTATTGGATTTTTTTTTCTGTCATTCTTTATACATGTTTTTTTATTTGTTTTTTTAATTACATATGAGTCAACAAAATATTTATTTACAGAACTGTGGCAAAATTATACAGTGACAATGAGTGAAAATAAGACATCTGTTTTTAGATCTTCATCTGAAACGCAAGTGGAGCCATCCGCACGTTCGGTTCCTCCGTGGTACTAGAATAATATTTTTTTGTTTTCTCGGATGGCTGAGTATTCGAGCTCGACACGTCATATAAAAATAATGTAACGTTAAGACGACATCAGACGGGAATTGCACGATAAGAATAATAATTAGAATACTTGTAAATATTACAGTAATGGTAATATAGTTCTCTATGAAACGGTAAAATTTCTAGCCAATATATGAATATTAATCTGCATGGCGTCGCCAATTGCGCCAACAACCGTTCCGTAGTGATTTTGGCACGAGACGTGTCCATTTCGTGGTTGTCCAGTGCAATGAGTCCGTTCACATTATGCATATTCATATTTTTAGATCAATAACCACAAACAAACGAAATAAAGGAAGAAAGAAACAAAGAAAACAGAAAAGAAAAAATACAGCAATTCATGTAAATGTCCATTTTTTCCCAGTCCAGACATGCCATGGTATTTTGGACTAGATATTCGGTGAAAAGTCAGTGTAGTGCATCCGAGTCGCCGCAGCGACCAGTTTTTCCCCGGTCCATCTCTCACACGACAAAGTTCCGTGTCGGCCGCCGTCCTTCGGAACGCGATTCGAATCGCTGCTTCTTGAAAAGTGTACGTTCCGATTCCATGGTCTCCTCCAATTGTTTTTTATGCAGTGTGTGCATGTGCGAGTGCATGCGAGTGTTTCATTAAAAGGCCACGGGTCCACGTCAGCAGTCCTTGTACGCGTACGCCAAGTCCCAGGCGAAAAAGTCGTTGTGCGAATCCTTACACGTGCGATACGAGAGGCTCCGGTGACGCTTTTAGGTTCCGTATTTGCGGTCCGTTTTTGCAATGCGTGTGAGAGGGAGGGTCCATGTTAGGGGCAGGCTACATTCTCTGAATTCCACTGTAATAGACATGGGCGTCCGCCATTGCCCTGTGAATGAAATCACATCACTTATCCAAAGTGTCCATCAAAAAAAGCCCCCCCTTCTCCAGTTCACATGGACTGCATGCTTTCCATCAACTACACTGCATGCCTCAGGACTGGCTCAGGTTTTCATTCATAGGCAAAAGCACAAAAGGGAAAGAAAGAAAATACGACGGAAAAAAATTTCGTAAAGTAAGGAACGCGCGATTCAAGAGACAATTTTTGGCGAGTGTCTCGTCGTAAAGCAAGCCTTCGTTAAATGCTATCTGACAAACTTCTGCGTCCACAATTTAGTTTTACGCTTTGACTAAAACAAGCTCGTAAACTGTGTGCTGCTTGAGAAAAAACAAAAAAAATCTTCCCTAAATAAGGGAATTTAAATTACAGCAGACTTATTTTTTTCTCTCTGACAAGCGCTGGTACTAAAAATTAAAACTTCGCTACGAGACGAAAGAAACAACACAAGTAAAATGTCCTTCGTGTGAAGTCCAATCTCTGCTTCTATGCCAGCCGTTTCGGATGCCTCACCTCGCAAAAAATCTCTCCATTTCCCTCCCGCCTTGCTAACCCTACGCGGTCTAGTCAGAAAGAAAGAAAGAAAGAAAGCAAATCCCGACTCTAAAAACAACATGTGTGTTTATAAGGCTTGTAGCAGCATTACGGTTTTAAGTTGTCATTCAAGCAGTCGAGGGGGGTGGTGGGGAAAGGCTGAAGAGGCGCTTCCCAAAGAAGCCGAGGAAACAATAGCGAGGAACGGAGGGAAGGAGAAATCAAAAGAGGAGAGGGGGAAAAACTGAATGAAAAACAACCGCTTGCAACACTTTTTTGTGTGTTTTGGAGGAGGATCGGCAGCGTGGCGGCACTGAGGGCTGAGCGGGACCTTCCCGTATTGTGCTGGGGCCAGAGAGGTGGGGGTGGGGGGCGAGTGAGATCAAGAGATAGCTAGAGAGAGAGAGAGAGAGAGAGAAAGAGGCAAAAGATCGAAGGAGAGAAATAACAGCGGCAGCGTCATCATGCAGAAGCCACGGTAAACGGGCGGGCTTGGCCGGGCGGAGAGACGCGGGCTTGTCACAGGTCACTGGGCCCGTGGCTCCGTGGGGGGCCTCTAGAGGGCGCTCTCTGTAAGGCACACACACAGGAGTGGACAGTATTTTGGGTGTATATTAGAAAATAGTGGTCTCATACTTGGTGTTGGCTCCTCTTTTGGCTTCCTGTCCTGGCTCGACTATCCAGGGGACGTTGGCATGGCCCTTTTGATCCATTGAGGGCTGCTCCATCTGGGGTGCACAAAGGAAAAAGAAATAGAGTGAGTCAGTATGCGCTAATAATTTAGGGGGTTTAAGGCGGTCACGCTAGATCTTGCGTTCCGCTCGCTTTCGTTCGTATGCACACAATTTGTTTTTTTTGTGCTAAAGTTTGGGTGACCTCAACAAAGTTTGACAACAGGATGTGTCACAATTTAACTTCCTGACTAAGAATCAACCATGGGTGAAATTCGATTACCACAAGTTGAAACGAATATTATCATGGTAGCACTTGGTAACAAGGTTCAAATAGTTGGCATCCGTTAAACAACAGTCAACAATTTTTTAGGTTGATGGTTTATTTTATTTGTTAATTCATGTTCATTGAAAATACATAGGCTACAACTAATTAAAAGTTAAAATACAAAACATGTAGAAATGAGCATAAATCTACATTAATAAATGCTGTAAAATTAATACTACTACTACTACTAATAATAATACACCAATAATAATAAAATCATATACAAATTATTATTACTATTAGTAGTAGTAGTAGTAGTATTAATTGCATTATGAACAACAGAAGCCCTAAAGTATATCACATTCTATTACTTCTATTTATTCACTTATTCATTAATTCATGTTCACTTATAATAATTAAACTAATTTATGTATACAAAACATGTAAAAACTATCATCAATCTTAATAAACAATTACTGTAAGCATTGTAAGTTCAAGTTCAACACATTAAGGTTAAGTTAAAAGTGTTTCATTATTATTATTATTATTATTATTATTATTATTAATAATGAAATATTGATTATTACTTATGAAAACAGAAGCCCTGGTGTATGATGTCATATTGCGTAATTCAAATATGGAATATGAAATCATTTGCATGCTTCAGTCTACTGTGACCACCTCTTAAGTCAAAGAGAGAGAAAAAGAGAGAGTGTGAGAGAGAGAGAGGTGCAAGGTGATTGGTTAACCACATGACATGACTGTCACACCAACACAAAAACAGTGAATTAAATCCACATTACATAATTCTTATTTTTAAACCATCAAATTCATCTGTTATATTAAGTATCAGTGACATAATATCCATCTTGCAGATCTGCTGTGGTCAAAACTACCCTACGACTAGTACATCTTTATCAACCAATCAAAACACTGTACCTTGTTGCCACGGCAGCTCAGCCTTGCTCCACATAAAGCTGAGCTATACATGGCTCGGAACGAGAGCATGCGCTAACAAATGCAGAGTCGTCTGCTGTTGGCTTGTCTTGAGTTCTTTATCAGGTTTTTCCATATGCAGCTATATGAATATTAAATAACATAATCCTCGCTCTGCCTGGCTACCTCTGACTGCTCTCAAACACACACTACTCCCACACCAACTTCATTCTTTTCCATATCCAAATGCTTTAAAAAAGGAAACAGACGCTAATCTTACGCAATAAACCTCTAATATGAGGCATCGACCTGAAAAGGAGCTTAATGGTTTGATAACACAGCTCAGGGAATGGTGAGTTGGTGTCTTGGATAACTTGAAATATATCTTGAAATATTTCTAGCCGCGTTTAGTCAGCTGCTATTCTGGATGGACAGACCATCGCAGAATGACAGGAAAGAAGGATTCAGATGAAGAAGAGATGAACGAACAAAAAGTTAAATAATGAAATGAAATCAGTTAAAGGAATATTCTGGGTTAGAGAAAAGCCCTACAGTCGATTACCACAGAAAATAATTTTAAAAAAGACAATTATGTATTTAATGTGGGGCAATTTTACAGCCATTTCTGTCCACCCCCAAAACTAAGGAATGAGTTACAATTATGTTCTCTAACTTTATTTAAACTCGACTTTTCCTTTGAACTCCTTCCCCACCAGCAGTTTTTTTTTGCACCGCTAGCCTTTTTTTTTTTTTTTAAATATTTTACACTAAAATTTCGTGGACTCAAATTTTGTTGTATGAATATCTGAACATGCAATGCATCAAAATGAACCAAAAATCCATTTTATTCTAGCTTCAAGCATTCTTTATCAACACTTGAATGAAGGGAATTTTCATAAAAAAGCAACATTTTGAACAAAAAGCTGGGAAAATCATGTTTTTAAATCAAAGACTACATCTGGATTATTGTTGATGATCGCATTCATTTCAAAATCCATCTGCTTACATATGAGATCACACGTTTCTGCATCTTCCTCGCCTGTGCTTTTGATCGGGAAATTCTGGACTCATTCAGGAGATGAATTATAGCGCCCCCTAGCATATAACGGTGAAAACATGGAAGCCTGGAAAATTATGTGTTTGGCAGGAAAGCGTTGTCTCGTGAATAGCGGAAAATTCCACGTTTGATGGGGAAAGAGTTCCAAATTAAGCGCAAAATAAAAAGACCAAGAAAAATTACAAAACAAAAACATTAGGGTTGTCAATTTAACATTAGTGTAAATAATTCAATAAATAATAAATACATATTCACAATTTTAAGTAACCGACAGGCCTAAAAATAAAAAGACAAAAGCGGAAAAAGAAATCAAGGAAAGGGAAATGTAAGAAGACCTGAAATTGAACTTTGTGTGGATTATGGAGGAGTCGTGAGGTAGGAGGAAGAGGAGAAGGATGAAGAGGAGGCCTGTGTGGGGTGAAAATATGCCCCAGGGACCAGCGACTAGAGGGGGGCATGACCTAGAGGCGGAACAAAGAGGTCATAGTGGTCAAAGCTAGGGAAGGTCAACACGCATTCATGTATATAGGTAATTCTTTAATTAGAGGATTTTTTTCTTAAAAAATTATAGACTTAAGAGACAACTGGCAGGATCTCACTGTTTTGGGCCTGCCCCCAACCCAGACTTCTAGACTAAACTATCTATAATAGATAGTAATCCAGGCGTTAAAAATGGTTAAAAACTGCCATTCAGTTTTCTCTTATGTCAACTTTAATTTTTTAAGTCCGTTTAATGTACTTACAAACGTAAAACACTTACAAAGTTAAGGCAGCAAGTGAACTTAAGTACTTAAGTTGAAATAGGTGTAATAAGGATTTATTTTTGTCGATATAGTTATATTTAGAGCATTTATCTGTTCAAGTTTCATGAAAATAGAGATTTTCATTCATCTCAAAAGTCATTCATCTTTATTCAGTGCCAGAAAAATTTCTAAATTATAATATTGGATAGTTATACATTTAAAAAAAAAAATTGCCTGCTTAACTAGCTTCAATATAGTTAGTGGTACTTTTTGTTAGTACTGTGTCATGTAACTACTTCTTCAAAAGGCTTGACTCTAGTATAATCACTTTAAATTGAGCATCATGTAGTTAGATTATTTAACTTGCCCAGTGCTGTGAAACATAGTAAAAAAAAAAAAACATATACAGCATATTTTTTTATTTTAATGTATATATTTTAGTATTTCAAATAGTAAAATGCCCTTAATTGAAGAGTCACCCATATGCATTCAAACGCAGGAGTAGACACACGGAAATGAACAGAACAGGAGGAAAAAAAGAGAGGGAAGGAATCCGTTCTAATGGAGCAACACAGCGTATCGTGTCCATATGGAGAGGAGGTACCTCAACATAATGAACAATTTCTCCTACACAAGGGAAAAATCAATATCCGAGTACACCACACACAGTCAGAGGATGCTGTTAGTGTTCAGGGTAACAGCACACACACACACACACACTCACTCAGACCAACAATGGACCTTATTCACAAAAAAAGATCAGAACAAATGTGTGTAAATCATTCATAAATCCGTTCTTACATAAACTGTCACATAAGCAGTATTCAGACGGGATTAGTTTTCTGAAAGACTTTCGAGTTATAATTATGAACACAGGATGTCTGTGATTTCCGGTACTGATTTAAACAGGATTGGGATCTTTGTAGCTGTTAGCTCAGGGTGCATATAATCGGGATGTGGACGGTATGGAAGGTCATGTGCATGACTGTGATGTGATAAATTTTTCTACGCATTGTGTTTGTGTGTGTATATATATATATATAAAATGATTACTAAAAGGAATTGATATGAAGATCCTCTTTTTATTTCAGATGAGATGCCAACAGTACCACAAATTATTGCTTTACCCAAAAAAAGTTGAGTTTGTGGAGTAAAACACTTATTTGAATAGCACTACATGGCGCAATAGAGAGTGAGTACAGGATTGGAAAATGTTGCAAGCCGGATTTGAACCTACAAAGCCCATTTCAGCCACATCTCTCACTGCTACACCACGGTTCCATTTAAAGTGCCAAATTGGCCCAGTATTTGTACAGAGATATACTCCAATAACATAGACGCACATTTTATGTGGCCTTTAAAACAGACAGTGAAGCATCTCATAAAAGGTGGGTCATTTCTGCAAGCTGGACTCAATAATGCAACTGTTTATTTTCAACCAGGCATCCGTCGTTTCTCTCCTGCACGTAATCCAGCTCCAACAGGCAGGGTGTGTTTTATTTTTATGATTCTGGGCCTCTTCCAGAGAGTGGTAATATCCCTGTTGGTGGAAGGGGCGCTCTAGGGGCACTGGGATGAGGGCAGATGGAGAGGAAGGCTGCCCCAGAGGAAGCGACTTGCTGGAGCTTCATGCAAACGGCTCTCATCAATCTCTTTCATCCTTAAATGCACTGAAGGGAGAGGAGATGGAGTTTGCCGTTTACAGATCAAACACTCACCTCTCCGTCCCTCAGGACAGGCTGCGACGTTCTGGTGTGCATGCAAACAAACTTTCGCTGAGGGGAAGCAAATACTGCCGAACACACATTTCTCAATATTTTAAATATATTGGCGCGTGCCCCTAAAAAGATGATTGCGTGAATGTCAAAGTCAATAAATGGCTTATAAGTTCAAGTTCATCTGTGCTGTTTTTAATTAAAAAACTCATTTTAGGTTGAAGGCCAGATCGGATACCAAATGTTTAGACCTTCAGATAAGAGGAAATATCAATTTACAAATTACAACACTGACAAGAAAAGCTCCCTTTAAAACAATTTAAAAAAAACACAGTTAGGCCCAAAATAATAGAAATGTTAATTTAAATGACAGCAATTAATAAATTAACAAACATTATAAGATTCTAAGTTTTGAACTATAATGTGCAACACAACAATTTAAAGTATTTATTAATCGTGATGTTAAAAATTTAATATTGAGAATATATCAGTGTTTTATATTGTATCATTGAGGTACTATTATTAATATTCTGAACTAGTGTTAGTTTTTTTTGTTTTCATTTTCATTTTAGTTAATGTTTTAGTAATTTTTTGGGGGTATACAGTTTTTATTACTTTTTATTTCAATTTCTTCAAATTTTAGTGAAACTAAATGAACATTAAATAATGTTAAACTAAATGAAAATGAGAAAGGTTGCTTTGGCAACTGGCTGAAATAAAGATTGAAATTCACTTTATTTTATTTTTTATGGTTTTAGCTTTAGTTAATTATAATAACTCTGAAAACTATCATAGCAATTTTACAAAAGAAAATATTAAATGTTTTCATTTAAAAAACACATTACACATTAAATATACATTACTTTTCAAAAGTTTACATAAGTTACCAAATATTAAAATATCACATGAATGCTGTTCTTTGGAGCTTAGAAAATGTATCATGGTTTCCATAAAAATAATAATTGTTTTCAACATTGATAATAATAAGAAATCAGCATATTTGAATGATTTTGTCGTTAATAACTTTTGACACACAGCGGATCAACATCAGGTTTAAATCAAAACATTAAATCAAAATTAAATTCTGGTCACACATTCTAGCAGCTCAAATCAGAGACTTTGTTTCCCATGATGCATCAATCAGCTTGAGCACACACAGATTGTGTTGAAGGTGTGCAGGCAGCAGTGTAGGTATACATATGTACAGATGGATGAGGTGAGACAGGCTGAGGTTAGAGGCTCAAGTCAGTGCTTGTGTGTTTGAGCGTGTGTTAGTGCTGAAAGGGAAGAGTCACTCACAGACTTGCGTATGTTGACGCGAGGTTTAGGGACAGGTTTGGAGGGTTTGCTGTCGAAGCTCTCTGGCAGAGTGGACGACCCGTGGCCGCTCTTTCTGGCCTGGAGGGCCAACTGATACGCCACCTCAAACGCCTGGCCCAACGTCAGGATAATCTCATAGGCCAGATTCTATATGAAAACACACAGAGATGATCAGAGACGCTCTTTCAAAAATCAACTCACAGTTCACACTTGTGGGGGATATATGCTGTTACAAATCAGTTGAGAAAATGACAGAAATGCCTTCGAGAGTTCAATTTAGTGCTACTACATTTGGCAGCATTTTACTGGTTTTCTTCCATAATTTCAGAGCTTAGTGATTTTTAAATGATTAAAAACATGCTTTAAGCATATTATAAATTATTCATGTGTTGTGACTAGCTGACGCAGAGACAGCTCTGTGGTGTTACTGTGACAGACGGTAACACAGAAGACATCAAGCTTACTTAACCGACAATTAAAAAAACTAAATACAATGCCACCATAGCTATTTAAGCTAAGAAAATGTGTAGTTTGTACTTAAAATGACTGGATAGATGCTATAAAATGTGACATGTCAGACCTACCAAGTGATTTCACACATACATATACATATATATATATATTTTCATAGTTTTGCCTATTTTGGACTTTTGTCACATTAATTTGATATTATTGACTAAACTAATACTGATCTTAAAGTAGTAATCAAATATATCTTCATTAATATTTTAATAATAATTTTATTTTTATTTATAAAATGTAATAATCCATTTTTTGCAACACCTGTGTCTCATTTTCATTTATGCTTCATCAGGAAGTTCATAAGTGCATTTCTTGATGATGTGTTACTAACCACATCAAAAGCTGTAAACACATGGCAGTAATGATGGCTGGATTTCAGGTCCTTGGTGATGTACGCAAACGTGGACAGATCTTCGGGGTCCTGCGCGGCACACGAGATATTCCTGATCTCATGTTCAGCTATAATGTTCTAAACATCAGAGAGTAAAAAAAGGGAAAGAAAATCAGCTTTTAGTCATCAATAATATTTTTCTTTTCTACATTTCTAGTAGTAGTAGTATATTTTTATTTAATGCCATTTCAGCGCCTTAGGCTATTTTCATGGCAAAAATGATTTTAAAAAAAACAAGTATAACAAATACAATAAAATATACATTTCTAACATAGACTGTCAATATAATGTGATATATATATATATATATATACACACACACACAAACAAGATGAATACAACTGAATACAATGGGGAAAAAACAATAGATTGACTTATAATAGCACATCTTGTAATATGTATTCAGTGCTTCTTCAGAATTATCTAATGTCCTTTAATGACATACAATTTATTGTGATTTCTTAATTCAGCTGCATTTTAATTGATTGACAGCCCTAATTTCAGTCTTTTTAAGGGAAATGAAAGTTACTATTACAATCAAAGTATAAATTAAAACTTAAAATTGATGAGTACCTTGTTAGTGGCATCAATAAACTTGACGCCCTTATAGGAGACAGACAGTACTATGGTGGGAATCTTCTTCATCTGTTCTGTAGACTTCTTACAGAGAGGATGAGAAGAGAGATCAGCAGACAGTCTTACTCCGACATTAACATTCATGAGGCCCCATCACACACTGACTGAGATCTGCTTAATACAAACTCAAACACACACTAAATTATTTACACGTAATGTCATTCAGTCCCCTGCAATAACCCAGATAGTGTGGCATCTCAAGAGACAAACAAAAAGGGCCAAAATAACATTGTGCGTTGTTTAAAACGTGGCCTTATTGGGTTTGAAAGTGCCTGATGTCTTGTACCACATATAAAGATAAAGCGTGATTTTAGCTGGTCTCCCAGTCTGGTGTTCAGCTGGCCGGCCAATGGGAGACAATCTGTCAAGTGCAAAACCAGCAAACCAGGTTGGAAGACCACCTCAGGCTGCAGGGGCATAAATCACATGGGGTCGAGGATGATGATGAACTGCACAGAATCAGAATTCATTTTCATATCTTCCTATGCTGTCATATCAGTTGTCAGAGTGGAATATATATTCATCTGGACCTCATTTCCCCCCTCGCTCTCTCTCTCTCTCTCTGTCAGCAGTTTCCTGTGCATCGGTACTGTTCTGTACCTGTCAAAATATTCTGCTTAAAACAAAGAGTGAGAGACGGAGGACCTAAATTTACACCCTCTGAATGTATTAATGTGTTTGTGGAGAAGCAAAGGGCGGCAGGTCTCAAACTGTCTCCGTCTCATCGGGGAGCAGAAAGGAGAGAGATGAGGAACAGATGGTGTTTTACATGCAAACAAAAACAGAGCGGGTAAACTGTCCTGCTGTGTTAATTAATCTCAAGAGAACGCGAGGGCCGCTGGGGTAAGAGAAGGTATTTTGAGGTAAAGTGAGGTCACTGTATTCATGCGCTGTGGGAAGTAGGTTATTTATACGATTATGAGAAGTCATAATTGGCCATAATATTATCTATCTTCACATTGCCTTGTGTGCGTGTTAATCCATAGTACACCGTGTTCTCACGTAGTCCTTTAAGAACAGAGAAATTTCCTGTTTTCTCAATGACTGTGTCATAGTGACCTGAGGGCAGCGGGAGCATGACTAGACAGATCGTT
>JAUZSZ010000086.1:14855704-14879553 GCA_034780575.1 Labeobarbus marequensis
AAACAAAAAAACTTTTGAAGTGTTTTACTTCACATGTAATGAATCTAAAATATATGAAAGTTTCACTTTTTGAAATAAGTTACAAAAAAAATTTACTTTTCTTAACCATATTCTAATTTTCTGAGATGCACCTGTATATATGTATGTATATATATATATATATATATATATATATATGTATGTATGTATGTATGTATGTATATAGGATGCCAAGTTTTGTTGGTGAAACTTTAAACATTAAGTGACTTGTATTGTAATTCAAGTAATTTGGATAGGATGACGCTGTTCTTCTAACATGCTGAAGCCAACACTTAAATGTGTTTGTGACTGCAGAAACTGTCACGGTGCACTCGTGGGGTCAATTACATCCAATTTCCATGTAAAATCCAATGAAGTTTAGATTACCTGGAAAATAGTGCTATCTCCACGTTATCTTTGATTAAACAACTCTTTTGTGCTGTGACAAGGAGAACTCCTACTTTTAGCAGCTCTTTCTTGGGAACGGTGTCAATATTTAACAGAGAAATAGTCACTTTCTTGTGCTGATCGGCTAGCCGGTTGCCTCTCGAGGACACGTCTGCAAATATACACCCTTTGTACACACAATTCACTCTAAAAATCCCTGGAAAATACGGAGTGACTCAAATTGTTACTCAGAATTTCCATGCCTTGGTGCAAGCTAAGAAAAAAACAACATGGAGGGGACAAGAAAAGCTGTAGAAATGGAAAACGGATTGGGCAAATTGGGAGTGAAACTTTCCAAATCAGGCAGCAAAGACAAAACACTTTCAAAGAAAAACACCTGAAAATGTACACAACAAAAATACTTAGAAATTCAATAAAGTGCTAGCATACATGAAACCATGCAAAATTCGTGCAAACACTGTTGGATCAAAAGGTGAATCTTCTAAACAACCAAATCAAAGTTTTCCATACAAACACCAAATAAACTTGGATTATCCTTATATTTTCAGAACATTAGGAACCAGAACTCCATTTAGGAAGTGGGTTTACTAAAGGTTTGAAATGTTGCCAGGTTGTGGGTGTGTGACCTTGATGATGGGTGTTATTATCTGTTCTGCACATGATTGGCTCATTTAGGGGCAGAAATAAAAGAGTGAAGTTGTTGTAGAAAACAAACATTGTTTTTTTTTTTTGTTTTGTTTTGTTGTTGTTGTTGTTTTTTTGAGACAATGTCTTCTTGTTTTTTTTTCTCAACGTTTTTCACTAAAATGAAATCATATTTCCCAAGTCCTCTATCAAATATTTCAAAAAAACAAAAAAAAAACAACAACAACACACACACACACACACACACTACAGGAATTAAATAAATGCTTGCTTTTATTTCTCACTTTTGGGAGACAATCCATTCACCCCTGATGCAGCACAATGTTGTAAAATGATATTAGTGGAATTTTGTAGTGGCAAAGAGATCTTACTTGCTTCCCTAGATATACCATGTCCTCAAGGAAGACAATGAATAATATTGATAATAGTATACTGGATCTTGGCATAATTACCTTTTATGCTGATCTGATCTCAGCTTCCCAATGATTTAAGAATTTCTGTTAGATTGGTTTATTAAATTAAGTCACATTAAATAAGGAACTTCTTAATTTAAAAATAATGGCAAAATCAAGCCACCAATCTGTAATCATTTTTAGCGCAATGCATTTAAGATAATACTATTCGAATGCTTTAACTGAAAGACTAAGTATATAGAGAAAATGCAGGAATTTAGCACCCAAGCACAATGGTGAATAGAATACATTGAGCGACCCATTCTTGAAGGGATAAAATTATGTATGTTTCATTAACCCAAAATAGAAAGGAGGTCAGATTAGTGAGGAACGTAATCCAATTTTTCTTATAATCTCTCCACAAATAGCAGTGAGGAGAGAATAAAAAGCTTCTGACCTCACCTAGTACATCTTTTTATTTTTGGTCTGTGTCAAAAATTACAATTCAGTATAGAATCAAATATTCTCCAAATACGACCAATCAGCATGCAGGTTTATCATGATGCCCTCCTGAGGTAGGGTTAACACAGGCCAATACTTCTTGACCATATGCAACAACAGCTGAAACAAACCATGCTGCTAAATTACCTCTTGGTTCAGAATGTGCAATAACATACTAAGTCGGTTGTATATTTTATTTGCAAAGTACGCACCCTTAAATGTTGGGGAATGGTGAGGTCTCATTTAAGCAAGTTTGGGCTTTTAAATTAAAAGGGTTTTTTTTATGTACACTGCCATTCAAAATTTAGTATGTTAGGGGTTAGTATGTTGTTCCCAATATTTTTGAAAGTCTCTTATGCTCTTGTGATAAGGTGAATTTTCAGTAGCCATTTCTCCAGTCTTCAGTGTCACATAATCCTCCGGAAATCACTGTGCTGCTTAAAATGTTTGATGAAACTGCGCTACATTTTTTTTCAGGATTCTTCAAAGTTCAAAAGTACAGAATTTAGCTGTAATGGAAATCCTTTGTAACAGTATTAATATCTTTACTGACACATTAGTTCAATTCAATGTGTCCTTGCTGAATTAAAGTATTAAAAAATCTAACCCCAAACTTTCAAATGGTAGTGTGTATGTTTTATACATTTTTTGTTTCAAAAGGGCTATTTTTTCATGTAATTTTTCAGTAGGTATTGTACTATCACAATGACATTGGGATATACAGTATATCATATCGCAAGGTACTTGCCAGTTCTCAGCAGTTCCTTGGGCAACCATGACATCAAATGATCATCTATGATTACAGTACAAAATTATAACATGAATAATGAGCAAATAAAACAGTCAAAAAGCATACAGTTTCAAAATCCCATGTCTCAAACATAGGATGCAGATCATCTCAGACACCTGCGGCAATAAAAGCATAACTCCCCCAAAAATGAAAATTCTGTCATCCTTTACTCGTGTTACCCTCATGTTGTTCCAAACTCATATGGTTTGCTTTCTTCTGTGGAACATAAAAGAAAATAGTTCAAACATCATTTAACATCCCAATGAGGTTTGACATCAGTGGATGTTTGTGGCACCATAGTTAATGTGGTCTGCGTTTGTGTGCTTTGATCAGTGATTGGAGAGTAAATAATCCTTATTTAGAATATGCCAGATGAGTCGTATGGATTTATTTCATGTTAAAAATAAGGGCTCTTTTTGTATGGTTTCACAAAGAACCTTTAACATCCATGGAACCTTTTCAGTTCTTTATAGTGGAAAAAGGATCTTTAGATTATTAAAATGAAAGAAAAAAAAAATAGTTCTTTAAAAGGTTCTTTGGGAACCCAAAATGGTTCCTTTATGGAATCACTGCAAAACTCCTTTTGGAACCTATAATTTTTAAGAGTGTACTTTTTGGACACCATTGACTTCAATATACAGACAAAGACAGCTGCAGGATTCTTCAAAATATCTTCTTTTATGTTCTACAGAATAAAGAGCATCGAGTTTAAGGTTGAGCTATTCATTTTTGGGTGAACTCTTCCTTTAAAAGAGAAGCATGGTCACACCGTGAGGCGTCCTGTATATCAGATGTGCGTGTTACAGGTAGAAACCTGTCAGTGCAGGCCAATGCTCCTCACAGATACTTCTCAGTCGCTCATTAAAAATTGACTGTAGAATATCTACAGGCCATAAACTTGTTAAGTGCGCAATGAAGGACACTTAACGTAGTTACGATATTGATGCGTATTAATGGGATATTTCAGCCAGAAATTTGCATTCTGTTATTATTTACTCACCAAATCTGGAAATGGAATATGTTTTGAAAAATGCTGATGCAATGAAAGTCCATGAGTACAGTGTTCTTTTGGACCCCATTGACTTTCATTATATGGACAAAATTGGAATATCTTCTCTTGTGTTCCACAGAAGAAAGAAAGAATGTCAAACAAGTTTGGAACATCATGAGGGTGAGTAATTCATGGCAGGTTCTTATTTTTTTGGGTGAACTATCATTTTAAAGTAGTCCTTGGGCACAAGATGAGGGATCCCGTGGACGGGACATCAGCACCCCATTATCACTGGGTCTATGATGCATAGAACCTCAGCACTTATGGTCATCATTGTCCATCTGGTTCTATACATTAAAAGTGTAGTCTGTCAGGTAATCCTTCAGCCGGTTCGGCAAAGGCAGTTCTTGAACCCGCCGTGTGGTTTTGTTGATGGCAATACGACACAGATGCTGTAGAGTCGGTGTGGCTGTGTACACAGGAGTCGTGAGCAGCAGCTGGACGGTGCCATTGGATGGGGTGAGAGGCGTAGTCCTGCCCTTACAAGACATCCGGGACAGCTGCACATAGTGCTCCACGAGATGGACGACGCTGTCGAACTGCTTGAGTTTGGGTTTGATCAGCACCACAGAGTCCAGCTTGAACTTTCCGTCCTTGTATTCAATTCGCAGGTTGGTGGGTCCTGCAGATGTCATGGCAGAGATGGTGAAGAGGTAGTCCCTCTGAGAGCTGTCTCGGACCAGAAACGTCCCCTCCGACATGTCCTGCAGGATCTCCTTGGCTTCATTGGCTGTCAGGCTGCCCCAATACCAGCCTGCTTCCAAGAAAAGAAGACAGAGATGGTCATACGTATCCTCTTCCACAATATCTGTTTCAGTCGCTTGCTTGTGTAACATGAGACCCACAATGTGTCCCTTTAAAGACACGCTCACAAAAACCGTCACAGCTACAGTCATATCCTGGCTATTCGGCTGTTGTTTTATCAGGCATTTTCTGAGTCACTGCAGAGATTTTGGCTTTCAGAAGAGGACGCAATGCGTCTTTAAACCTCTCAACTCTGCCCTGATTTAAAGAGCTAATTCACATCTGATAATGCAGTAGAAACCAAGCACTTCTGAAATGAGCTGTTAAATGAACGTTAATTGAAAACATTTTGACAACGGTGGCATAGCAAGACCAAACAAGACGGCAGAAATGTCAACATAAATTACATATTTTTCCTGAAAAACTGAACTAGAGCATCTGACTATTCATCTTGGGAGTATCTGACATTTTTGATGGCGGTTGCTTGACAAATGTTCCCAAAAGCTACTCACATTGTTTTTCTCAGCAACAAACAAACCTAAAAATGGAGCTCGCTGTGGCATCATAATGATTTTATGCTGTGTTTCTCTTTTATACAGTCAGTGCAGTGCTGGACTAAAATTGCTCATGCACTTTATACCAGAAAGGGATGTGACAGAGACGCAAACCATTGAGGACAAATGTTCCAGCCAGACCAGGAAATATAACAAAAGCTTCATAGACATGATAATGTCACTCGTTTGTTGCACAAAAAGCAAACAGAACATGTAAACAGTAAAAGCTTTGTCAGGAAATTCACATAGTTCCTACTTAAATTCACTTCCATACTTCATATCAGGGTCAGAAAGGGGGGCTCGTTGGACAAAAGCCACAGAAAGAGACAAAAATGCCCACATAATTCAATATGTGGCAAAAAAAATGAAATTGCAAAAATGTCTGTATTTGTAATGTCTGCTATAGTTCTCAATATTCTTTTCTAGTTGAGGTTAAATTCATTTTAAATACACTTCATACATAAAATTGAATTATTTGGATTAATGCATTAAATTCATATACTGACATACAACAATGAAAAACTGTATAATTTAATCTAGACATGGTGAAAATTGTCCCTTAATGTAAAAATGAATTACTGGATTTACATAGGCTACTTTTTTTTGACTTTCACTGATATTTTCATTATTATCTTCTGCTCAAACAACACACCAGATGCAAAGCATATCACACAAATGAATAAAAAACATTAACAACAGTCCTGAAACAACATTTTCAACTATTTGACATTCATAAAATCAAACCATATCTGCTTTGGATATATCAACAAACTCATGCCAAAAGGATGATATAGTGCAGACCTGCTGCTAGTTTGATTTATGAGATTAAAGTTTAAGACCTTTAAACATTTTATTGAAATTTTATATAGAAGCTTAATCTTTTTCAAATCGACTGTTATCACCTTTAACATCAAATCTGACGCATTATGATCATACTTTTAAAATATATGAATCGCTGCCTGTGGCTGTGTTGCATACAACATTAATTCAGTGAGTGTTACAGGAGCAAATGAAGAGAGTATGTAAGTAAAACGAGCAGTAAACTTTTACCAGTGTTTTTAAGGTCTCTCATGGCAGTGGCAATGCGACTCTGCTCGGACTCCGCGACTTGGGTTTCTGTTTGCGATCTCCTTTCATTCTCGATGCTTTCCGTGGAGTCGGATGAGTGACAGGTCATTAGAGAACGGCGTTCTGCATCCAGTCAATGTCTATAATTATCCTTCAAAGACGACTGACTCTTACAATCGACCAAAACATGCGAGAAGTCTTCCACAGAGTCCGTGGATTTTGTTTGGCTGCGCCGATCTGAAAACACAAACATCATACGCTTTGTTTCACGCTATTTTTTTAATGCTGATATAATATTTCCATATTTGCCTGCTGCAGATTTGTTTATGCTATGTTTAAAAGCTATAGTGTATCCATAAAACTGTGTTAACTGATGTCAAGTACAAGGAGTGCTGGTGCTACAATCTTCTACATTACCTGCGAGCAAGACTAATAGAAAACGTTGACATGCATGCATTTATGCTAATCAAATTTACTTCTTCAAAATAATTATGTCACCCTCATTTCATTTTAAACATTTAATTCAATAAGGCCACCGCATAGGAAAGGTTAAAAGACACAAATATGCAAATGCATGAAACAGCTAATCGAAAGAGTGTGTGTTAGTCACGCACTCACACAATTGCGGTAAGCGTTTGTTCAATATTTGTGTCTCCAGCAGATTGGAAAATGTTACAGCCCTTCCCGTCTACTCAGACATGGTATTTATAGGGTTTTTTTAACGCATAAATGAAAAGCTTGTGTGAACGTTATATGGCTATCACACTAAACAATAATGATAACGTTCATGATCGGAAATTGAGTTGAGACTGATATGAAATCACTCTTTCGTCTTACCTTAAAATAGTTTTTGTATTGCAAATCCTTAATCTTTTTTTTTTTTACAGTCTACTGTCACCTCAGGAGGGTGGTCCTCGCATATGATAGTCATTTCACCCCTGTAACTGGTTATTTGAAATACTCTGATAAAGTGATAAATGAAAGTGGCCATTTAATAGTGTTAATCTCCACTGAATAATCCAAAGGTCAGCTACTGTTTTTTTTTTTTCTGTTGTTGTTTTTAATTGATGAAAGAGCTTCATAAGCTTCATTAACATTACAAACGTCCGTCTTCTTGTGTGAATGGCTCAATGCGCACGTGCATGAGGAATAAAAACAAAGGCTGTCTTTGAGAGACGGTAAAATACGCAGAACTGCCTTTACTAGGAAACTGCATTGACAGCTCCTGGTAAATGATAGTGTGACAAATAAGATAAACGCGTGTATTTTCTCCTGAACGTGTAAATGAAGATACTTTTAATCTAAATGCACTAATCATATGATGTAGCTGCTATTATGAAGCTGAGGAAATAAAGCAGAATATATTTTGAACGTAAACTTGAGCCTGAAAGGCGACAGTCGGAGAAAGCGCGCAGCACTTACCTTTTGTCCAAGTGAAAGCAATAAGCAATCAAGTCGAGCGCGTTTCACGTTACAGACGTTCAGTGGCACCATGGTTTAGATCCATCATTTATTATTAATGGGAAACACTGATCGGCTCGCTGTCAAACGACCAGCACCCCTTGATGCTCAGCAGATCGGGACGCGTTTTCCCGTGTATTTGCATTGATTCTTTCGCGAGCGACACTCCACAAAAGGCGACACTGTATGTCTCGCGCACCGCGCGTCCAGACGCGTTCCAACGCGCGCCAAGCGAGCAGGACACATATAATTACTCTCTCCAGCGGTTTAGTGATATTCCAACGAATCCTCTCTCTCTCTCTCTCTCTGTGTGTGTGTGCGCGCTCGTCGTTGAGTACTTAATCCTCATTTGAAAAGACTGGTATACAAAAGACTAATTTCCAGGAACTTTCCAGGAATCGTATCACGTGGTCACATGTGCGAGCGCTCTCTTAAGGTCGTGCCAACTGGCTATTTTCTTGTTTATTTTGTTTGTTTTGTTGAGATCTGCCAGACACAAGTTTATACCATAATTCAAGCTGAATGTAAATATAATTGTATTATATTTAATTTTTATTTATTTATTTTTTTTTACATTGAGGTTTTTCTTGCAAGGATGTTTTCATTAGAAGACTAATTTTTTTTTTTTTTTCTTTTTTACATAAAGGCCTACTATCACAACCAGCAATGAAATGCAAGGGACAGACAGAATATGTTCAATATAGCACATTCCAAATCTATTTTATTGGTTATTATTCGTTTATGTTGTCTTTCTGTAATAAAATGTTTATTTCTTAATAAAACATCTGTGATGGGCAGGTTTTTTTTTTCTTTTTTAGAATCTGTTGTAGAATCTGTACAGGTTTTAAAGAAATGTACAGTTGTTGCTTTTCGAGATATGTGTGTTACAGAACTCCTCTGAACCAGTCATGACAAGTGCCACCTTAAACTAGGAATTTATTGCCTACATATGACAAAACAAAATATAAGAAGCTGTATAATTTTGACATTTGTGTTTGTGTAAAATCCCCAAATTCGCAATAAACTACCTGAATATCCAAAACACAGATGACAGACAGATAGATGGATAGATAGATATCCTTGTATAAAGACAACATTAAAGGGCTATAGTTCACCCTAAAATTAAAATTTTGCCATCAGTTACTCACCGTCATGTTGTTCCAAACCTGTGTGAGTTTCTTTTTTCTGTTGAACACAAAAGAAGTTATTGTAAAGAGTGTTGGTAACCAAACGGTTGACGGTAGCCATTGACTTCCATTGTATTTATTTCTATATGGAAGTCAAAGGCTACTTTCAACTGCTTGCACTATCTATTTAACACAGTGCTCAGAGCCGACTGTAAGTCTGATGCCTCAGATGACCTTGCTCACACTCTTATGAAGACAATTGGTATGCTTGTTAATTTTAAGGACAGGCCATGTTACTTGTGTTTGTAAACCAACTAGTTGCTACTTCAAAAGAAATAAAACTGTGGTCGAGCATACTCTTCTTTAGATAAAATCAAGAGGAAGCTCTTGGCAGATTAACCTCAGATGACACATGGGCCTATGTCCTCAAGCAGGTTCAGTCATTATCGATGTGTGCTTGCCACTCATTTCAATTTAAAGCAGTACATAACGCTTTTATGTCAAAAGTCAAATGAGCCCAAGTTTACCTATATATGCGTAACAGCTGTCAATGTGCTTAGGGATCACTATTCATATGTTCTGGACTATGTATCTGGACTATTTAAACCTCTTTCAGCAGTTCTCCAGCGCCTTTACCAGATCCTCTTGTAGCAATTAATGGCCATGCAGGAGACTCATGATTATCACCATCAATGGGTAAAGTCCTTGCTTTTTCTTCCTTGTTGGAATGCAGAGCAATATTACTAAAGTGGAAGGAGGCTGTTCCACCCATTTACATCCAGTGGGTCAGAGATCTTGCCTCCACCTTGCAAACATCAGGTAGACTACTTATAAAGAGGATCTGAAAAAGATCTGGCACCCCTTTATTAATTATTTAGATTGTTCTAAATAATGCACTATTATTGACTGACTATTCCTGTGTAGCCCTAAATGGAGGTAAAACCAGTTTTTTTGTTTATTTATTAGCGCGTATACATGTACATAACTGAGTGTATGTGTTTATATACATTCATATTTTAAATTATCTTATGAAAATGCTCAGCATTACAGTAATTGCGGGGGAAATTAGGGCAGGGTTGAGGGATTGTGCAGAATTAATATGTAATACATGTAAAAACCAACAAAAAATCTTTAACAACAAAATTAATGATATAATTTATATTTGATATTTTTACTGTAATTGTTCACTTTTATCTTGGTTATATATATCTCATAAAAAATCGTCTGTCTGCCTTATAGCGACCTCTTCTGGGTGTCGTAAAGTTTACGGTAGTTTCCCCGCAAGATAATAAATAAATAAATAATTAATAAGTAAATAAAATAAATTCGTGTGACATGCAAAGAATTGTTACTGTTGTTTTATTTATAACTTTTTAAAATAAATAAATAAATAAATAAACCATTTGACTTATGTTTTCGTTAAATTGTTTGACCACATTTGCTCCCTCTGTAGTTTTTTTTTACTATGCAGTATATAAAAATAAAGCATATCTGTGGTCTTCCTGAGACTTTCACTTCACTCTTGGAGGATGCGGAAGCTCCTCCTCCAGGCCGGCAGGGGGCAGCGGCTCACTAGCTGCCCCGTGACTCCGGTGTGACGTAACGCACGCGGCAAAAACAAAGATGACATACGCGCGGGATTTCCCCAAAGAGTAGATTTCTGCACAGTTTAGAGACAGGAGCTGTACGTTTTTCGAAATACACAAGCAAGAGATTATTTGTATCCAGCAAGCGTTGCTTATTCGCATACTAAAGGTGAGAATATTGATATTTAAGTTATATATATGATCGTGGCGCTGAAGCTTCAGTGCTGTGAAGCTGGTAACTTACTGTTGTTCAGCCGGTTTAAATTAGATATAGCTTACTGTTTAACAGTGCGTCCGATTTGTCATAAAAACCTCTTTACATTTAATGGTAATATTCATATACAGATCTATTTATTATGCGTGTAGTTACTAGACAGCTTGCAAATCTCCTGTTTACACTTACTGTGATCAGTAACAGCGATATAATCGCTTCTTTCAGATGTAAACTGGGTTTTGTTTTTGACTGTACAGTACAGTACAGTACCATTAATAAAGCAGAGCTTATAGATCAATCAAATACAGCATGCAGTTTTTTTTCTTTTCAAAATGAAGCAGTCTTGTATTAGCTAAATCATTCTTGATGTATTTGGTGGATGGTAGTTAATTAGACCTGTGAATTATTAATTTTTGAAATATTATTTTCAGGGTATTTTGGAAATACATGGTCATGGATTCTGCAGAGACGAGATATGCCCATCTGCTGCAGCCCCTGCGAGACCTCACCAAGAACTGGGACATTGACCTGGCCAGCCAGCTTGGAGAGTATCTTGAGGAGGTGAGAAAACTGAAAAATGAGATCAAGAACCACCTTAATTCATTTAGGCAGAGCTTCATTTTCTAGCCTAAGTATCATATTGTTGCTGTTGTCTGTGTTGACAGCTGGACCAGATGACCATTTCATTTGATGGTGGGAAAACCATGATGAACTTTGCAGAGGCTGCACTTTTAATCCAAGGATCAACATGCATCTATGGCAGAAAGGTAAAATATTTGATGATTTATGTGAACATTATGGTGATTAATTTCACAAAAATATAAGTTTAGAGATTTTTCATTAAAATAAGTAAAACTGATTTCTTTTAGCTTAGTAGTGCAAGGAAATGTTTTAAGTATTGTAATTTATTTTATTTACTTCAGTTATTTTAACAAAAAGTTTGTGTATCAGAAAGAAATAAGATTGTATTTCACATTAGTGTTTTATTTTATTTATTTTTCACTAAATTAAACGAATAGTTCATCCAAAAAAACAAAAACAAAAAAATTCGGAACATTTACATATCCTCAGGCCATCCAAGGTGTAGGTGAGTTTATTTCTTCTCAGGTTAGGAGAAATTTAGCATGACAATACTTGCTCACCAATGGATCCTCTGTAGTGAATGGGTGCCGTCAGAATGAGAGTTTAAGCAGCTGATAAAAGCATCACAATAATCCACAAGTAATCCACACAACTCCAGTCCATCAGTTAATATCTTGAGACACAAAAAGCTGCATGTTTGTAAGAAACAAATCCATCAAGACATTTTTTTTCTTAAATTGGTTGCTCTGGCAGAAATGTTACGGATAGATTCTTCAGTACATTATATTGCTTTCTCCACTGAAAAAGTCATCTCGTCTGAATCAGGAGAAAAATTTGGTTTAACGGTAAAACGCCTTAATGATGGATGTTTCTAATAAACACACAGGTTTTCACTTCAATAGGCATTCATTGATGGACTGGAGTCGTGTAGGTTACTTGTGGATTATTGTGATGCTTTTATCATCTGCTTAAACTCTCATTATGATGGCACCCATTCACTACAGAGGATCCATTGGTGAGCAAGCGATGTCATACTTAATTTCTCCAAATCTGCTAGATGAAGAAACAAACTCATCTACTTCTTGAATGGTCTGAGGGTGAGTAAATTTTCAGCTAAATTTTCAATTTTGTGTGAACTAGTCCTTTAATATGTCACAAACCCAAATTTATTATGGCACAAAGACCTTTTCTTTGAAAAATGATGTGTTCTGAATATTGAGGTGGAGCTCCTTCACACTCTGGTGTTTCAAACATTGGACTACATCTCTAACAAAAACAAGAAGTAAGTGTTATTATCCTGGACCTCCAGTTTCTGTTTATTCTGTTGAATCGGCAGTTGGTATGTTGTCATGCTGTTTGTCTTTATTTCAACAGACGTAACAAACAAGGTTCTTCGTCAGATGGTAACCAAGAAAAAGCCCCTTCAGGCAGTGAAGGCGATGATTGTGAGGTTCGTAAATGAGCAATAATACTTATTATTTAAACAGAAATGTAAGATTTTATATATCTGCGTGAATAATTGTGTATTTTTTGATGCAGTTTGATGAGATTGAGCAGGATGAAAATGTCAACTCACAGAATATAACAATGAAAGATACAACAGAGGTGAGTTCGGTTTCACCCTGTCAAAGTTTTTGTTTCAACAACTTAATGTTTATACTGGACATCCACACGTCCATTTCTTTTGACTGGGCAAACATTTTTGAGTAAAGTTCATATGCTTTTATATTACTGTTTTGTTTTGTTTTCTTCAATGTTCTGTGTGTTAAATTGTTGTTTTGCTTAAAACTTGCATTACAATTGAAGTGAGTTTTGGTTTGCTGCTTTTTGTGGGACTAATTGTTCTGTATTCTTTTTTTAGCCAGTTAAGATTATCCGTCTCCCTCCTGAATCTCTCATTCCTATAGAATCACTTGAGAAACAGAAATATCCCCTTCTCAGGTAAAGACACTCAGCACTCACTGTTCACTGTTCCTTCAGTGTTACTTCTTATTGGTACTACCAGCCCTACAGTACCAATCTAGTCCTCTTGCTCTTCAGGAGAATATTGTCTGAACAAGTGATTCAGTTGCTGGAAATTAAGAGCATACTTACAAAGAGCTGAACATATTTGTTAATTGTTATCCTCTAGTCTTAAAGGGGAGCTTCTTGGCAGCTGTAAGGATTTTCGAGTTAATCATTTCACCATGGACGAATCAGGATTGATGCGTCTGGGCTCTTCCCACACTCACTTCCTCAAGGAGGTCGCAGAAATCCAGCACAACTTCTCTGTACATGAACCTGTGCCCTTAGACAATGGTGAGGACACAGACTTCTCGTGTGCAATCTATACAGATGTTTTGCTTATTTATTTATTTATTTTTTTAATGTTTCATGACTGGGAACTTACACTAGTTTTATTTTGCACCAAATCAGAATGTTAGAATGATTTCTGAAGGCTGAAGACTGGAGTAATGACTGCTGAAAATTCAGCTTTCCTATCAGAAATAAATTACATTTTAAAATATATTAAAATAGAAAACAGTTTTTTTATTGTAATAGTTAATATATTTTTTTCTGTATTTTTAATCAAACACATTTTTAAAAAACCAAATTAAACCTGAACCTTATTCCTATTTCAAGACTAATAGATTACCACACTGGTCTCTTTTGTTTTTGTCTGATTATTGTCATCTGGTGTCCAGAAGGTGTTGCTGAGGTTAACGGTGGTTATGATGAAGAAGATGGTGGAGCAGAGGTTCTTCCTCCACTGGAAGATCATGGGATGGAGGTGGAGTCTGAAGAGTGGGTGGAAAGGCATCAGGTACCAAGTTTGTGTGACTAAATATTGATATATTTGGCATTTTAGAAAATGTAATTATTGAAGTTTTTACTTTTTAATTGTTCTAGGCCCCTAGTGAGGGGAGGATGTTAAGACCGAGGCCTGCAGTGCAGCCAATTCCAGAGGAACCCAAGCAGCTCAAGGTATAGAGCGGTGCACTGACATAAAATAGCCACTTTTCTTCACACTTACACTAAATCAATGAAGTAACCACATTCATGTACATGTAATGACATGTAGTATGTTAAATTATCAATATGACTTTGGTATGCTATGTTGGCATTCAGTAATATATGTTGCATCATCATGTCCTTACAAAAGTAATTAATTGCATGTTCATATTGCAGGAAATTGTGGACCCTTGGAAATGGCATGATTCATATGCTGCATTTGGGGAGGACAAACCTCTCAAAACAGGTGTGTGCTCAATCTGATGTTTTTCAGTGTATGTGTCTTGATGTTTTTCCTTTAGAATAACTCTATTCTTTTCCATTATTTTTCTGTTGGACTTTTATTTTCTTCTCGATAGGGAAGTGTTATAAAGTGCCAGCTGGTCTTGAGGAGTCTGGAAAGAGGAAGAGGAAGGGTCCTTCAAAACTGCAGGACTTTGGGAGCTGGTACTCTAAAGCCTGTAAGTTGTTGTAAGGTTGTTATTTGAAAAGGAATGAATGACATAACTGTTTGGATGACTGAGACAAGTTGTTTTTTTCTTTTACAGTTGAGACTGCAGATCGCAAGCTTAAGAATGGACCTACTTATCCTGGTAATACTTTAAGACCTTGTGTTATATAAAATACATTTTTCTCTAAAAAGTTATTTATACAAATCATTTTTTTTTTTATTATAGACCTTAATTACATTTTTGTGAGTAAAATGGGTCAGCGTCTGAAAGCACAGAAGCAGATTCTCAGGAAAAGGGCAAGTACAATTTTGAGTTGTGTGTGTGTGATATACATTACCGTTCAAAATATTTTTGACAGTAAGGATGCATTAAATTGATCTGAAGTGACAGTAAATACAATAATCTTACAATAAATGCTGTTCTTTTAAACCTTCTATTCATTAAACAGTCCAGGTTTTTCTATTCATTAAACAAATCAGCATATTATAGAAGGATCTGAAGGATCAGGTGACACTAAATACTAGAGTAATGGATGATAAAAATTTAGCTTTGCCATTGTAGGAATAAATTACACTTTAAAATATATTAAAATGTGAAACACTTATTTTAAATTGTGATCAAACTTCACAATATTACTGTTTTTGCTGTATTTTTAGATCAAATAAATACCTAGCTAAGTATAAGAGACTTCTTATAAAAACATAAATCTTACTGGCCCTAAACTTTGAACAGCAGTGTATTTGTGATGTGTCATGTAACCCAAGGTATTTTGTATTAGGGTGTTTTTGTCTCTGATGAGGAGTTAAAGAAAACTTATTTGGAACCAGAGAATACTGACCAGGTTGAGGTTGTCCGGCATCCAGACGAAGCGGGTGAGATGCACACACACTAAAAATCATCCAGCCCTAGATTTTGTTTCCCCCTACACCATTAATTGGCATTGTGCCTAGAACCATTGTTTAAAATACATCAAACGTAAACTTTTTGGTGGTATTCCCTCAATTTTATTCAGGTGGGGACTTTTCAGATGAGGAACATGACAACTTGGTTGATGATCTTGAACCTGAGGAGCACCTTGGTGTACAGGAGCAAATTTTCCATGACTTGCATATGAGCCGGATGAGTTATGAAGACCTGGTCAAGAAGAGTGTGGTATGAAAGCTTAAGATTGATTTCCAGGAAAATAATGTTTCATGAATTGGACTGTAGTAGTTTATTCTTTGGGATTTCTTTGTATGTAGGACCTGTTTCTGGTGAACTCTCAGAAGTATGCACAGGAGACTGCGTTGTCTCGAAGAGTCAAAGAGTGGGAGGATGGAATCAACCCTCATCTTGCTGCTCAGGTAGTGTGACATGATTCTTGCAAGGTTTCTGTAACAGATTATAATGTTTCTAGAAGTTTCATTATTAAAAAATAAATATAGTGAACTATTGGTTGCAGGTTAACCCCGTTAAATGAGTGTCTAACATTTTGTGTACAGGAGACCCGTCCCGCTTTTGACATCCATGAGTATGGAGACAGAATTGTCCAATCACTCTCTAGTGTGGGAGTGAAAAAATTATTTGCCTTTGTTGTCAAAGGCAAAGAGAACACAGAAGCCTGCAGATACATGCTGGCTGCACTACAGCTGGTGGGTATTAAAAAAATTACTTTTTACCTGAGGCTGAGTCTAGTTATGCATTACCAGTTAGGTTGGCTGTGTCTATTTCTTTGACAGAGTTTTGAATAGATTCTTGCGTGATTTAAGTTGTCAGTAAAAATGTTAGTTTATGACCTGATACTACTTCTGTATTACAGGCCAATGATTACACAGTGGAGATTGACAAGAGAGATGGGCTTGAAGACAGCGTGGATACTATGGAGCTCACGTTACTGACTACACAGAGGGCTCATGAACGTCTCAAAACCTACAACGCACACTCTGCTACAGAAATTGCTTGACCTTTTATTTTTGTATGTTGCTTATCTTTTACCTTTGGCCCCAAACAAAAGTTATTTATCACTGACAGTGTCAAAGACATAAAATCCACACAACAACTTTCTATGCATTTCTATTCTAGGTCTTTTTTTGTCTGGTAATTACTGCATTCTGATATCCAGCACTGCACTTAAGAGTTCAGCTTGGTCTTTAGGTATGTTTAGATGAATGTGAGTCCTGAGATGAAGAAATAACAGGTATTTTCACAAGTATTTGAGACCTGCTTTGCATTTTAAGAAGCTAATTTGTCATTTCATTGGCTAAGATTATGATAAAAGTCTGTAAAATGGTTAAAAAGGTCTGTTTCTATGCATTCGCTCAGATTTTAAGATGATGGAAATTTTTCCCCTATTTTCATCTCTAAGTACACTGCATGTATGTACAGTTTCAAAGCCATTTTTATAGAATTATAGAAGACACATGAAAATAAAAAAATAGTGCTGCACTATTTAAAAAGTGATTTTTGTGTGTGATGTGAGTAAATAGTAGGTGCAACTAATATTTATTAGCACTGAGGTTTGTATGAGTTTTGTGTGTTATTTATTATAAATAACAGCCATTAGGTTGGTGCTATTATATGTACTGTAATATTATAATCTACTGTTTAAATCAGAAATAGAATATTTCCCTACCTATCTTTTAATCATGTGGTATTTAATTAACTTTAAATGCTATTATAGCGTTTATTAAAATTTTTAACTAGATTTTTATATTTTCATGTTTCGTTTTAATTAAAGTTTAGGTTATTTTATATGCTTTTGTTCCTAGAATATTTCTGTATAGCTTTATTTAATTTCAGTTTTAATTTTAGCATTTAAACCTAAATTTTAGTACTTAAACCTAAATTTCAGTTAGTTGACAACATTTCCAATTTTTCAACTTTAAGATTTCAATTACAAAAAAGTATTTATTTTACTTTTTAAATTAACTTTTCTTTTAATTTGAATTAATAACACTCCATTATGCACATAAGGAACTTGGATGTGGTTGATAAGCATTTTGAAATAGAGCTTTATTGTGCAAACATATTTTCCTCTAATTACATTAATCTGGAAATAATTTAACATAGTTTTTCATGTGATTACATATACTCTCAGCAATCTGCATGTCGTTTTTCATTCTATTGTAGTAGTCCAGGAAGAGTCCGTCTGGGTTAACCAGGTAGATGATGATAGTGTGGTCCACAATGTAATCTCCATCCTCATCTTTAGGCCCAGCGCTGGCATAAACCCTATAATCCCGTCCTGCCTGCTTCACTTCCTCCGCAGTACCTGTCAATCCAATCAGCCTGGGATGGAAATCTTTCACGTACTTTGCCATAGCAGCCACATCATCTCTTTCAGGGTCAACAGTGATAAAAAGCGGCTGGACAGGGGGCAGACTGGGGTCTTTATCAAGAATACGCACCACACTGGTCATTTTATCCAGCTCGTCTGGGCAGATATCTGGGCAGTGGGTGAAGCCGAAGTATAAGAGCACCCAACGGCCAAGGAAGTCACGTTTGATCCTTCGCTGTCCTGTGTGATCCAACAGACTGAAGTCTCCCTGTCCGACTGCCACTTTTCTCAACTGCTCCAACCTTTGCATCTGGAACTTCTTTTGTTTCTCCTGGTAAACATACCACCATGTACCAATAATACCACCTCCAAAAAGAAGCGTCACCACCAAGCGTGTACGCAGTTTGATTCCTGCTGACGAACCTGGGTTTGGTGTTTTAGAGGAGCCTTGAGAGTAAAAAGCTCTTTGTTCTCCAAGTAACCATGGTAGACGGCAGTGTGGTGGAGGAAAACCTTGAGCTGATGTTCTAAAGTGGGACAGATGTGTCTTTCTTACAGATCTGCATGAGGGGAATGTGGCTTTTGGGATATGATGTGAAAGCTGACTTGTTTCTCTCGTTGTTGACCGTAGGCTGCTCCATGACGTCACATGCCAGTCCAGTCCTCTGAGGCAGCTGAGTCTCAACATCCTCAGAATAACTGAAGGAAACAAAGAAGAAAAGAATGGAGTGAGCTGAGCAATTAAGTTCAAATGTGCTTCATAAACTACAATCTGAATCATGGTTATGAATCCTGGAGATCTGCCTTCCTACAGAGACATACTTTTATTTTGAAGTAAATAAGTATTAATGGTTTGAGCTTAACTCTGCAGACAGATCTCCAGAAACAGGATCACAATCCGTTTATTCGTAAATTACATTCATAATATATTCATGATAAATTATACATATCTACAAAAGAAGAATAATTTGAAAACATCAGTATGTAAATATACAACATCATCAATGTACAAGTATATAAATAACATGTCATCTATTTTTTTCTGATACTGTTAACTGAATTTTGCCTTGCTTGTTTTGTTTTTTGTTATATTGAAAACGAATAAATAAACTAACATATAATCATAGACATTGAGGGATTTTAAACTGACTCTAAATATGCACGTAGTCCATCTCATACTGTACAGTAAATGCATTATCCTTCTATGGCAGGTCAATGACAATATTAGCAAGCTAACGTTAGTTCCGCGAAAAAACGTCTGTCTTTATATACCTTTAAATACCACTGTCTTTGGTCGGTGCAAATACAGGACTTGTAATATGAACACAAAATTACAGTTAAAACACGTTTAAATGCTACTAACCCTGAGGTTACAGTCGTCTGTCCTTACTTCTAGATGTAAACTTGAGCTCTACATGTGACATGTACAGCACAGTCGGTGTCAGACTTGGGTTTCGAGGCTGCAGATTCATCAATGTATACAATTTAGCATACAAGTTAGATCGTGTAAAATTGTTGTGATTTTAAACAATATAATTAGAAATAACAAATAAATATTTATTTTATATTGCTAAGTAATCTGTATTAATATTTGCTACATTACACACGTTGCGGTAGATTCGTCATTAGCGATCTAGTGTTGAATAGCCACTAGATGGCAGGTTGGTAAGGACAAGATAAACAGTTGAGTGGAAATGTGTAAAATTGTGTTTTAGAAATTGTATTGTATATAATTATGCTTTACATCCAACACCCAAGAAAAAAAGAAACAAAACGAGCAAAAAGAAAACTCTGAAAATTTTGCTAGTGCATCCAGTCTTTATATCAATTCCACTCCATATCATATTTCCATTATATAAATATTTCTTTAGCATTTTTTAAAAGCTTTACAGTCTTGCTCTCTGGTAAGGGTACAGACTTTATCCTCAGCAGTTTTGCTCACTGAGTCTAGAAAACATACGAGATGTGGAGCACTTCAGGCAATCAGGCAATTCTCAGATGGCTTTGATTCAAAGAGAGCCCGATTAACGGTTAGAGATCCTCCCTGAAGTACATTTATCTGTTTTCAATATCATTTTTGTTTTCAGTATCATTTATTTTTGTTTTCAATGGTCTTTGAACTTTGTATGTGTAGTTCCGTGCTCTTCAGGGAGAATGTCAGTGCATCTTCTGTTTGGAGAAAGAGAGGGGTGCACTGCCAGACTAGATTGGGGTTCAAAAGCTGCTGAGCATCCTGGGATTCGTGCGCATTCTCGTGCAGGCTGTTCTGCCTGATGAAAGTTTATGCTGGATCCTGTACAATGGTAACTTCAGTAAGACCTCTGGGTGTGGTATATCACACTAACAATAAATGGTGACTGTGACTTGTTTTCTGTATTTCCTCAGGCTTGTTGCATATATACAACATATGCAGATTTCTGATGTCAGCAGGCCATGCTTCACAGGTTTTTTTTTTGTTTTGTTTTTTTTTGGGTTTTTTAAACATGCCTTTATGATGTTTTGTAACACTTTTCAGAATATACACCACTGGGATCTGTACATTTTTTTTTTTTAATTAATCAAAAATGAAAGTACAGCTTTTTACATGGTTACAAAAAACAAAAATGATATTTCAAATAAATTCTGTTCTATTTATTAGAGAATTCTGAAACAAAAATCTCCACCAAAATAATAAAAACAGCACAAAAATCTTTTCAACATTGATAATACAATGTTTCTCAAGCACCAAATTAAAATAATAGAAAGATTTCTGAAGAATCATGTGACACTGAAACCTGGAGTAATGGCTGCTGAAAATTTAGTTTAGCCATCACAGGAATAAATTACATTTTATAATATAAACAAACATGAAACAGTTATTTTAAATTATAATAATATTTCAGCATTTTTTATCAAATAAATGCAGCCTTGGCAAGAGTAAGAAACGTATGTCATTAAACTTAAAGCAACCCCAATATTTGAATGTTAGGACTTTTTTCATGTATCAACTGTTATATTTCCATATACCCCTACCTCAGGATGTTATACAATACAAATATACATTATCATAGAAAAAAGTAAATGAGGGGAAAAGAGTAAAAAAAAAAAATGCAAATAAGAATAATACTAAATATGTTAGTAGATACATAAAGCAACAGCATAATTGCTTAAAATTATACATCATATATGACAATATATTACATTTTTATGAATTAAATTCCTTCATGTTTGTAGCAAGTGCTCAGTTTATTAATGTATTCATCTGTTTGTTTGTTTTCACAAAACATATACTTTTTGTTTATTTTGTTTTGTTTTTAAGTCTTTTTGTCTTTGTTCAGGTTTTAGAGCACTTACTATGGGCATGCACATGCCTAGAGACCTCTGTTCCTCTGCTGACTGCCACCTTCCTGCTATGGAGGGCCACACTTTACTGTGCTGTGTGCGAATGTTATTTTCATGACTGTGCTTCAGTTCAGGCAGAGGTGAGTTTCACATCAATGCTAAATCAATTTAGCTTTATGACTGAAGAGCCCATAGGCAATCTGTTCTTCTTGCCTCCTGTTGTGCAATATTGTAGGTGTTTGCTCGCCGAGCCCTTGGCAAGATCAGTGAACTGGCCAAGCTGGAGGAGATGACTGGCTCCCAAGTGTCTCATTTGAGACCCAACAAGCTTATAAGGAGGCCACAATAAAAGTGAGGAAATGCAGTCTAAATGAAACATGTTGTTGTTTTTATCGTTCTTGTATTATAACCACCATATTTTCATGCCTCTCTTGAATCACGTTATTGCTCCATTAATGGAGAAAAGCTTGCAGTGATGGTGTTTAAGCGTTCAGTATATGACCCCCGAAGGAAACCAAACGGCCTCTTCAGACCCAAACAGAAGAGCAATTTGAAAGAGCTACAGCTAGTGAGTAATGACTTTAATAAGGTACAATTCATTTTTTTGTTAGTTCTTGTCTAATATCTTCTTTTTTTACTTTATATTTTGGTAGACTCCATGGCCTCGCACACCAACTGAGCGGATCCTGATGGAGATGTTTGAGGGCAATGCTGCTCGGTTTCTGGCAGTGCTGGAAGCTCTGCAGGACAGCTATGTCAGGCCTCTGCAGACCGGCATGCCTGAAGAATTCGAGGTTCAGGATGTAGTGCTGGAGCTTATTTTGGCTGGGACTAGCTTGTTGTCTGGTACATTTTTTGTCCTCTCTGCTTTTGTGCAACTCAATGTCACTTTTAAGGCCTGTTCATATCAAGGACAATAACTATGAAGTTTTAATAATCTTTCTAATGCTATGAGAATAGTGGAGCCCCCACCACATGATATCAGCCTTAACAGCCAATCAGAATCCATCCTACTTTAAAGAACTTGAGCATTTGAAGTGACAGATGACAAAACTGCAGTGTGTGCTTATGATAAATAGAACATTACTGTGCATTGGTGTGTATGCTAACCCCAGTAAAAAATGTATATATTTAAAATACGTTTTAAAATACGTAGAATTTAAATATCCCTCTTTTTTTTTGCAGGTTTTGGTGATTCTGACCACATTTTGGTTGAAAGCCTGCCTCCGTCTGTGAATGCAATCAACCCTACTTCCTCTCTCTTTGACAGAGCTGTTGCTGTTGAGTCCTTGCGTGTACCTTGCCATTTATTTTCCTTCCCTCTCCATTGTGGTTATGCATTATATGTTGCTCAGGGTCTCTGTTTTGTGTCTCTCAGGCAAGAGTAAGATTGCAGTAGATGCTGCGGTGAATTTTGTGAAGCAACTCTTCAGATATGAAGAGTGGAGCACGTTCAGCTCACTCTCTACGTCACTTCTGTCAGCGCTAGCTGTGAGTACATCTGTGATATGGCTTAAATGTCAGCCAGTCTGCTATCTAGTTCTTTTCTTTTCTGCTATCTAGTTCTTTCTTGTACTGTTCACAGAACATGGAAGGCCGCACAATTAGAAAGTATGAGCTGGAACTGAGGATTTTGGAGGCTGTGGAGCGTTTGATATCCACTCAAAGAGTTAAATTCATCATGAAAGATGCTGCTTTTGATGGTCAAGCCAGTACTAATCATTCTTCAAGTAGAATTTAATGAATCCACTCATAGCAAAAGACAAGCAAATGATTTAAACAAAGTTCATGCTCACTTTTTTATATAAACCCAAAATAAACATCATCCCTTTTTATTGTTTATTCCCTTACAGACAAGAACATTGTGCCAGCAATCATGACAGAAGAATTTTTCAGTCTTATTCAGACACTTCATTCTTGTGTCTGCAGGACAGACAAGGTCAGGTCTTTCTCTCAAGTCTCTGAAGAGGTCATGGAGCTGTTGTAGGTAACCTGACGGTGTGTATGTGTGTCCAAATAGGATATCCAGCCAGATGCAGACTTGGTGTTGGACATTGTGCTCTTCTTTTGGGCTAAATGCAAAACTGTCTTTCAAAGAGCACAATCGAGACACTCTGACCCTGTGCGCTACCTGGGAAAGATGGGCAGTCTAGACCAGGTTATTATTCAAATAAACAAAAATCTAAAATGCTTATTATTAGAGACTTTGTAAATTTTAAAATCAATCATGGAGCTGTTGCTTTATAAATTGAGTTGCTGAATCCATTACATGTAAGTGTGTTTTTTTGTGTATTGGTTTTTTCCATAGTGGGTGGAGACCCTGCTTTTGCTGTGTGAAGTGGCCCATGAGCACCAGCTCTGTAGCCACCACTGAAGATAACAGTGAAGAGTCCATCCCTGTTAGAAAATCTGCAAGCTCCCTGTTTATGGTGTGTTGTCCCACGAGTAGAAATATAAGAGAAAAGCCTACTGAAAGTTCATCTTGTAGCATCAAAGGCAGTTCAGTGGCATCAGATTCAACATTTGGAAAGTAAATTAAATTACCTTAGAATCTGAGATTGCATTCGAACCAACGAAATCTAATGCAGTTTTATGGAATTGTGTCAGGGTTTAACCACAATAAAACTATATTTTTAACATGTCTACAGAGGTCCAGAACTGAACAGCTGCTGACTGCTTTGGATTTGG
>JAUZSZ010000086.1:15071064-15086197 GCA_034780575.1 Labeobarbus marequensis
AAAAGTCCGCGGGAGCGGACACAAACATTGCGGGCGCGGGCGGGAGTGGAACACGCAGGTTGCGGGAGCGGGAGGTCCTGGTCTGAAATTCTGCGGGAGCGGGCGGGTACGGGTTTAAGAAAACAGTCCCGCGCAGGGCTCTACTCCCGTGCCATGCCATGTTGCTTTTGCATATTTTGCAGTTAACACACTTTTTCTGTTCTTTAGTGTGAAATGCTCCCACATGGACTTCTCTACCTCTGCTCGTTTTTTTGGGTTTTTTTTTGCTCCGCCCTGTCTGTGAGGCGCCGAACTCTGCTAGCATCAGTGCGTGAGAGAGACCTAGTGTGTTCACTCCGCTCCGCGCTCAACTAATGGTTTTTTTTTTTTTTTAATAATCAAACGTCTCCGCATCGCGCGACACAACGAATCGATTATGAAATGCGTTGCCAGCTCTTTTAGTAATCGATTTTTATTGATTTGATTGATTCGTTGTTGCAGCCCTATTTGTTATAAATAAACACATGCATTTACACAAAAACTGTAATCCTTAAAAATGCCCCCCCCCCAAAAAAAAACAAAAAAAAACAAAAACAAGGAGCTCGTGACACGTGAGAAACGTTTGTCATGTGTAAACATTTTTCTCTGTATGTGCGCATGAATGCACAAGTGTGACATATGGAAAGTACAGAGTTAAAGCTCTGAGGATTGGGCCATGAGCTCACTCTAGGATTAATTATGAAGACCTGGGACTTCTGGTTCTGTCTATGTGTGCGCATCTAAGAAGCTATGTGTCAGCACTGCAGCCATTCAAAGTGCTTACAAACAACAGTCCTGAATGGGCTCCATTTAATCAGGTATGATCTGTGTTCTTCTGCCTCAGTGTGCAGATCTACAGACACACGCATGCACAACCATGCACGGGCTAAATAAGCATGTTCAAGTGTGATAATCAAATTATTGCTGGTGTTTGCTTGAGGGTTACCAGGAGCCTCTCTTCAATCTTATTCCCAGCTTAGAAATAATCACTCACCAGACATCTGAAGTGTTGCTACGCACACACGCATGCACACACATACACATACACACACACATGCACAAACACATTCCCAGGGAGACGGGCAGAGTTTATCATGACAACCAAGGAAGGGCAAAAGAAGGTTGGGAGACAGGAGAGAAAGGAGAATAAGAGGAGAGAGGGTTCCTCGGCATGTTAGCTTGGTCTCTCTATTGACCTGTAAACCTTTGTGACTGGAACAAATGCAAATGGCGCTGACTTGCTCACACAAAATACTAAAGGGCTATTCAAATGAGCCACTGCCAACAATACAACATTGGCCTACCCATGGAGCAGCCCTCGTCTGGAGCTGGGCCTTCAAACTCAACACTAACAACAGTCTGATGAAAAACAAAACAGGTCTATGAGAGTTTCAGTGGATGTTTGTTTAAAACAATTCAGCATTTTTGTTTTTCTTTTTCTTTTTTTCCATTTATTGTTCATGTCATGACTCTCATTTAAGAATTAAACAAACTCAAGCCAGTGGTCAAGCCAATGTTGCTGTGCTGGGCTTGTTGGGGTGCTCAAACAAAAACTGATGTTTTAATAGCATCACAGAGCCAATTTTTGGGGAAATCTACCCCAATCTACACTTTTTGGGGAAATCTACAATTAGTTTTCTTATAGTTGTCAGAATATAAACAGCTTTAAACATGTTTTTGCTTTTCAGTTCTTTGAAAGATTAATTGATACAGCCATTTCTAAATGTTTGTCTTGAATGCTTTGTATTTAGAAAAGTCAATCCATCATAGAACAACAAACGGAACTGCTTAAGGTTGACACAATGGTCACTTGAATGTGTCAAGCGAGGATCTTTACCTATAAAGAGCTGGAAGGAGCTGTATTCCACCGGATGGGCAGATTCTTGTCAGCTCTTGTCAGGAGACGTCACAATCAATGGAGTTTTAAAGGCAAAAAATAGCAAGTTTCACTACTGCACTACTACTGCAGAACATGAATAAAAATTACATCACTTCACAACAAACAAAAACTCTTTGCTCTTGAAAAAGAGAAACCTATAAGCAAAGGAAGTGTGATATGTAAGACAAATGCAGCTGTGACAAACAACATCACTCATTTGTCATTATAACTAGCGGGAAGGTGGAAGACGATGCATGAACAAGTTCCACAGGTCATATAATGTCAGTCAAACAAAAATCACATTAGTCATAGTCTGATGGTGAGCTGAGGTAAATCATTTTAAAACACCATTAGGCACAAGCAGCTCACTTACTGATAAAAAGATTTATGCCTGTGCAACTTCTGAGATTTATTACATGCCAAACAAAAAGTTTATGTAATAACATTTTATGCATGGCTATGATCTCTAACAATGAAATATCTCAAGGACACTGTTCTGCTGAAGCTGGATGATTTTATTACTATGTAAGATAATGTCATAAATTCTGACTCCCATTATCATAATGCAAACTAAACAGTCCTAATTTGGTCTTTGTCAGAGCAAATTGTTGATTTGCTGTAGTTGAGAAGTTTGGATGTTACAATGGCTTTTGCTATGATATGAAATTGATATGAAATTCTGATTCCATTAACCCGCACCTACGGAGAGTAGATGGAGTAGCTCACAGTCACACAGATTGGGTTCTTACGTTACAGCTGGACGGAGCAGAACAGAACACATGCATTTTTCAAAGTTGCGATATTTCTAACTTGACACAATGTCTTAAAAACATGGCACTCGTGGTGCAAGATGCTGAAAAAACAGTGTGATATGACAAAACAGCCAAAACAGTTGTCCGACTGCATGTGTTAATATATTTTAGATATATTTTTTATACATATCACAGACAAAAACAACAAGAAGCCTTGTATAAACTGTCCCTAAGTTTACCTTGATGAACTACATTGCAAAATGAGGACTGTAGGTGATTTTCATTAAATTATATGGGGGAAAAAAAACATATGTATATTGTATTATATTATAAATACATATTTATGCATGAAATTTATTCAAAGATTAAAATGTAATGTATTTGAATTAGTCTTCATTTGGTGGCTTTTCAGCAAATATTGATAAATGCCATAATTTCAGTTAATTCTACTAATTATAGAAATACATGTACTGTATGTGTCAATTCTGATGTGTTTATATAAATGCATTTATTATGCAGCTGCTTAAATAAATGGACACGAAATATTTATTTTTGAGAATGCAAAGAAACACGAAATATGAAACTAGCACATTTGTGTAGGAATTTGGTTGGATGGGTCAATTATAAAATTTAGCGGTCATTATCCCCCCCCCCCCCAAAAAAAAACAAAACAACAGATTCATGACTTAAATAATCCTAAAAGTATTCTACCATGTGGATATTCTGTCCATCACTATTTATCCTGTTAGTGTGTTGCTCAAAGGAAACTCTGCAAACAGGAAATGACTGCAAAGACAGATGAAACCAGCCGTGACAGTGTCATGCTGGTCATGTTTTTGCCACACGTTATCTCTACCCAAAAAAAAAAAAAAAAGCTTCTTTAAGCTTGCGTAAGCGTGATACTCTTTGTTAGAGACGAGAAACATTTCTGCAAAAATGGCATTAAGTACAAACAGAGGGAGCATCAGAACACACAAGAAAACATCTGGATGACACCTGTAAACGGCACATGACCTGAGAGTACATCCACACTGCAGGAGACAAGGAAATGGTATAATGTGTGAAAGAGACCGTTAGATGATTGAGTGATAAAAACAATGCATCTTCATAAACCAGCTGTTTCAAGTGTCATCCTCTTCTCTCTTTTTCTCCACTGCACAATACATGCACTGAGGATATTGAAACGCAAATATTCTATTACTTATCTGAATGCTTACAAAGTTTGGGACCATTGAGACTTGAGTAAATAAAATTATTTGGGAGGTACTAGGATGTTTTGCAAAAGTAAAAGATCAGAAAGACAGAATGTTTTCGTTCATGTCATGCTAATTTCACGCACTTGGAAATCCATGCAAAAACCAACATATTTCAATCTACACACAGTGATGAACAGATTTAGAGAAAGACAGTCACAAAGAAGTCAAAACCAACCCTGCAGATCAGACAACAACTTCACCGCTAAGATAAATCATGTTTGATCAGTGTGGTTATGAACACAGGCACGCTGAAGTGATCATTTTCAGACAATCTTGTTACTGTGAACCTTTATCCCAAATCTGCCTCTAATTTCAGTCAAACTGATGCAATGGGAGACTAACAGGTCAATCCTCATCATTTTTCTGCTCTGCCCACCATAGAAATAAGCTCTCAAAGACGTGCCCTAGATTTGAACAAGCCCAATGTCTGATGAAAGATTTGATCTGCGTATGATGTTCTGAACATGTAATCAAGTATCAGAACATTTAGGATTATGCAATACGTATCATGTACATTCTAATTTAGAAAAGACATGTCTAGAGTACCTGATACCTTCTTACTTCACTAAACGATCAACATGAAACGTTCACAGAAGATGAATAGAGAGGCCTCCCACACAGAATTCACATTTCAAAGAGACCACACGAATACTGCAAGCCTGCAGACTAGCTGCAGCATGCATTCAAGACGATGATTATACAAAATCTTAATACCGTAAAATAATTATTATTGTAAAAGAAACTTTTTTATATATTTAATTCAAATTTAAATATGTGTACATCCAGAATATTTCCAATGCAACAAAACAGTTAGGTAAAATATGTCTATTTTTAAGCCACTTTGGATAAAAGCATGTAAATGTAAATGAAAAAAAAAATGTGAATTTTATAAAAATGTATTTAATTAATGCTAAATATGAGTTCCTTTACAAAACTGGCTTGTTGTGGCATGCAGTGGCACTGCAAATGTGTGTTGTTGGTCACTTTAGTGTCAAATTGTTTCTCACCTGCATAGTCCTGCAATACACGTCTGTCAGTGTCATCCAAAGCCCCCAAACCTGTGAACAACAAAGCATAGCCTATGAGCATTCACAAAAATTCAAAGAAATGCACAAAACTGTCCATAAGCTCATCTGTGCTGTGCATATGAATCCAAAACTGTCATGAACAGCGCAGCATTTTCATGGGTCACGACCCGGCTCAGTTGATCCTGGAATGTAAAACCGAACCAGAGGAAGCAGAAAAGAACCCTGCAAGGGATTGTTTCATTTGCTCGCAGGATTCATTAAGTCATTTTTGACTCAGGATCTCAGCTTCTGCTCACTGTAAGCCCAAAAAATAGATTTCTTCTTTTTCTTGGCAGGAGCAAAAAAACTAAGTTCAGCCAAAACAGAAAATACAGCAGTATAAGGAGCTAAAACACATGCCAGATTGCAGAAGGGCGATTCAGAGTCGAGGACCTGGCTTTCTCCCCCTCTCTAGAACGATCCACAGTGGAAAGAAAAGCCTTCTCCCTGTCCTCAAATGAACTCAAACATGAGCTTCCTGTTAGACCCTGGGAGGAAACACCCAGCACAGCAACCTCACACTAACAGAGGAAGGCCTTCACTGTCGAATTCTTCTCTGCCTGCGAAATTAGGTCAAGTACTTAAGAGCTCCTTGCTCATACCCACAAATTCCCTCTCTGAAACGAATGCGCACACACGCCGACATACATAAATCACACGCATGGCCTCAGTTCCCCCGTGCACATGCGCACACAAAATGCGTCACCTGACGTCTCCCTGCATGACAGGTAAAACACAACCCCGTGACTGCAGAATGTGTGTCAGTCTGACTGTCCTCTGCTGTACTCGGAATCTGAGCAGCTTAGGCACATCCCCCTGTGCTCTATAATGTTCCTGAATCCTGTCGGACACGCATTGCTCAAACGGCTCTTCCTCACATCTGTGCAACCTTTTAGTGCCAGCTTCAGACAAGCTACAGGCTAAAGGCTCACGACACGCCCCTGACCTCAGCTGACACTACAGGCCACTCAAATCATCTGGCTGCTTGTATACGAGAGCCACACAAAAGCAAGGATTGATTGTGTGAATGTGTCAGGTTAGACAAGGCGCCTCCCCTCCCTGTGGTGATTGCATTTTAAATTTCAAATGATGTTTGCTTTTTTTCGAAGGGTTAACTGAGGTAAACCGGCTTGGATGCCGGCCAGCGACGAGACATGAATTTATGACTCTGTCGGCGCAAAGAGCGCGTAGGATTGTTCGCCTCTTTGTAATCTTGAAGGGCTTGGTTGGCTTTGCTCAATTATCTGGCGATTTTCAAAGCGTTTTAGCAAAAGATGGCGGTAACGAGCCGTCGTCATTATCAAATCGTTTCGAAAGGCCAAGCAAAACACTCCGATTATAGTACTGAGTCCAGGTCATGTTGACACATTACATTTTGGCCTTCTGTCCCTGCTGAAATGCAGCAAGAGAAAAAGGAGAGAGTGCACTGAAAAACTTGAGGCCGAGCACAAAAGCAGAGGAGGGGTGGAGAAAAAAAAAAGAAAAAAAAAAAGGCTGAGAGAAAAAGAATATGACAATACCATATGCCAAATTTCTGTCATCTGTTGCAGAGAGTTTGGGGAGACATTCCTGTGGGATTGACAGTTTGGCGTGGCTGTAGCACCAGGGGCCAGTCATGGAAAGACACTTCCAGCGTGTACACACACTTTACGAACTCAGCAAGACCTACGGAATGCGATCTGGCCTCGGTCGTGCGCTCTCAGCATCGGCCTGGCCTGAGCCTTCCTGCCTTGGGTTACGTAGCTCTGTGTTCGACGGCGGTTTGGTTATTTCCCCAACAGGAGACGTAAATGAAAAGATATTTTTGGCAAGATAATGTTGTCACTCAGCGCTGGAGTTAAGACAACTGGAAACAGATTGCCTAAATGACTGATGACTTTCTTTTCTTTTTTTGCAGTTGTTTTGAAGTGCATTCTGAACATCTCCTCCTCTCTCAGAAGGTATATGACTAGAAAAATGATTGTGGAAAAAAATAAAAATATACAGACTCTTCAAAATAATGAATGCCATTGTTTACAGTGAGCACTGGGTCACATTAAGAGGCATGCATACGTAAAACCTCAGAAATACCTAAAACATCTCCATGCTTTAAAAAAAATCATATTTTCTGCTTAGTTTTAGAGGCTATTTCTATTTATTCAAAATGCAAACAAGAAACGATAAGGACAACTAAAGCACATCTGAATTTCTCTAATGCACTCGGTCTGCCAAAATTACCACTGACAACAAATTCAAAACACATTTTACAAATGGACGAATAAATCTGGCGGTGGTAAAATTGTGCTTTCAAAATATAAAGTTGTTTATGTTCCTGTTGAGTAAAAAAAAAAGTTTTTGCTTATTTCAGTTTCAGCAACTAATTCACAGAAGAAAATTAGAGCATAAGCAGGCCATATTAACCTGAGTTGGTAATTACAAATCTCCAAAGATGCTGGTTAACATGTTATAGCATGTGTGTGTAACACACAGAGCGGACAACAACCAGAAGTAAAGTCTCACAGACATGTAATGAGATGCACAAATCAATGCACTTTCAAATCTAATAGTAATACATTGCAAAACACATATGCACAGTAAAGCATTATGCACGCATCAAACTGTAGTTCATATTATTCAATATGCTTTATCATGCAACATCTCTCTGATGTACATGCACAAACCAGTACACAGATATCAATAATCTCACTTTTAGAATATAACAGCAGATTATTATCATGCTAAATTATTTACACGGAGTTGCTTACACTGAGAAAAAAAAAAAAAAAATGAAAATCTGTATATTTAAAGATAAAATCGTACCAGATAAAAGGTGGACATACATTCCATCTCTGAGTTGAGTCCGAAAGAGATTTTCGCCATTTCAAGCACCACTGCAACACACAGACACACACAGTCTAACATTTCAGAATAAACTCTATTCTCACTGGCTGTAAAAACAAACATCTACAACAATAGCAATATGCATTTAGATAAATAAAACCTGGTAAAATAACTGGCATGTATTTCGATAACTGCATTATCAACTCTAAAATGGGAATATTGTCTGAGGACTTTGTTTATGCCTGATACAAGTCAAGGACCCCAGCTAAGATATGAGAGCATGAATTTTCAGTACAAAGGGGTCACAGAATATTTTATTTTAGCAATAATATCACTTGAGATTCACTTATTAATTTCACTATGTTGCATGACACACTGTCCACAGCCTCAGTCCAGTTTGATACAGATTGGATGAAATAAGTCTGTAAAAGATACATAAGCCTGGCAGGAATATTTTAGTGAGCAACCCCATTTATGAAATACACACACTAGATTTATTTTTCTTTTAAATGAGAAGACCAGAGCAGTCTCATGGTGCCTTCAATAAGAGAGAAGAATCTACACAAACCCAAATAAGAGAGCAGCACGATCGATTATTTGAAAAGAATGAACAAAAACGTCTGGCCATGAGAAACTGACCTCTTTTCTATCTCTAATGTGTCTATAACTCCATTATTCTCCTCGACATGCACTAATAAAATGAGTTAATCCTCGTTTAAGTAATTCATTCGAGTGCGTGCTCGACAGATATTTTACATTTGATGCCAGGGAAATAAGCTGTGAAAACTAGGCTACAGTTCAATAATGCCCCATATGCCGGCTTTGTATGATTGGCGCATGTAATTTCAAGCGTAACCGCGAAATAAAAACAATAAAGGAAAATAAAAACAACCGACGGTACCAACTAAAACATCATAACGGAAAACTTACATTATTTACGTCCGCGTTTCATCCGCTTCTTAGCTTCATCTGAATCATTCGTGCTCCTTTAGCTGTCGTTAGAAACGGCCAGCGGCAAAACAAACGAACAAAAGAAACTTGACGGGAGTCGTTTGGGTAAACCACGACGACCGCTTTTATTATTCAAGTTCAGGCTGAAATTTTCTGTCGTGCGTACACTTTATCGAGGTTAACACACGACCGTTAATACAGTCGGTCTGCGAGCAAACTATCAAAACCTTCTCATCTAACGTACACACACACACACACACACACACACACAACATGACGACACACTGCGTCTTTTAAGGGTAACGTTAGTTTGGTTTTTTGTAATAATCAAGAAGAAATGTTCATCCTCCCAACAGCCGCCGGACCGGACGAACAGCCTCACACTACCGTGGACTAGATCACACAAGTTCAACTAAGGTGAACTGTGATACACACACACACACTCACACACACACACACACACACACAGAGAGAGAGAGAGAGAGCGTGCGCACCGACCGTTACACAAGAGCCAGACAGCAGCCGCTGACCTATCTAATATCAGCACAAAATAACACACTGTTTTCTCTTACTCACATTGGATATATAACGGTGGCGGCTGTGTGGGCTTTTTTTAATTCACGGGCCCGTCGTGCTCGACCCGTTCTGCAGATTAACTGCTCGACGAGTCCGTTTTCAAACCGACGACAAATCTGAGGTAAAAAAAAAAAAGTTTCAATTTAAGAAGTTTATAATGGTTGATCTCAGAAAAAGAAACTCCGTAACTAAATAAAACTAAAGCAAATAGAAACGTGGTTTGATAACATCACTGATGTTTGATTTTTTTTATGTTTTATTTTTAAATAAGAAAGAGGGTGTTGGGAATTATATTTGCTCATTTTCTGATCCCTGAAATAAGGCATACTACCTGTTGCCTTCCCGATTTACGTAGTATTAATAAAATATTTTAAGTACCATTTAGTATAAGTGTCTACATGTGAAATATTTAAAGGCGTTTAACCATTCTATAAAGTTTTTCATAAATGTTTGTAGATATCCCGGGTTTTGTAATCCGTCGTTTAATCCCAACATTTTCCCAGCTGAGTGAGCACAAGTATTTTACTTCTTGGATAGTACAATGAAATAAACTGAATGCCTTTTCTAAAGAAAAAAAAAAGAAGAAGAAAAATAAATAAATAAACTGCTAGTATATCCCTGGTTATAAGTGTAAATAGTTGCTCAAACAGACGCAACAGAATGTTACAAAAATAAAGTAAGATCATTTACTTTTACTGTCAGGCACTGTGGTAATATTAACATGAGATTTTTTGTTGTTGTTGTTGATTTTACTTTTATTTCATTTAATGTGACAATATTTAAAAACACAAAGTCTACAATTGAATGTGAATGTGAACCAGTTACTTATTAAAAATGTGACCACTGATTTTTTTACGTTTATCATCATGATTTTTATTAGACATTTATATGAGAATAATAGACCCTTTAAATATTATACATATCAATTATGGTAGCTGTATCTGTATTACTACATGTTTTACAGAGCCTTGACATCATCTTTCAGAAGGGCAAACTGGCATTAAACAGCTTCAGTCATGCAGTTACACGAACAATATTAAAATACACTTTCATAGTTAAAAAACAAACAAAACTTTTTGTTACAGAGCATTAAATGGGTTAAGTGAGAAGGACTTCAGGCTATCATGTGATATGATGTTAAACCTGTGTGTGTGTGATTGTGTGTGCTATCAAAGGCATTTTGAAGGGCATTTTCATCAGGTGTTGGCTAACAATGTGTGATGCAAGTAATACATTCTCTCATTCATTATTTAAGGATGTCTTCACATACTAAATTGCAACTTGGATATTAAGAATTTGTGTCTGGATGTTGAGTATAATTACAGAGCGTGTTAAACGTCTTAACAGACAAAAACCTTAACTTACAATACCGTAAACTCAAAAAAAAACTTTAGAACAAAAGTCAATCAAATTTTAATTTACCCCTATTATTGGCTCTCAGAGACCATTAGTGTGATTTTTTTTTCCTGCTTCAGGGCTCCTTTAAGTCAAGTCTGCTGAATTTGTGGTTCATAGTCAGGAATAACAATTTCACAAATGTATTTCTAAACACACTCTAAACATACTCGTATGAAAATATTTTACAAAGCCACTTAAAACAGGCAGAGTACTGTTTTATCTGTCAGGTAGGCTACAGATAGAAGTTTTGTTTCAAACAAGGCAATATTTCTCCAGTAAAATGTGCACAAACTAAAATAAAAAATATAAAATAATATCTAAAAATCTCACTCAGCTAGAAAATGTTATTAAAGAAGAAATAGAAATCAAGCAAAAGCACCTTTTAGTTATTATTCCTTTTTATATATAGAAATGTAGGCAAAAAAGGATAGGGCTGACATAAATAACATCAGTGCATCTTTTTAACACTAAAATATTAGTTCTGATACAGGATGGTGTTGACAGGTATGATGGCTAAAGACATATTTCAGAACTAATTACCTTGCATTTTTCCCCTCTGGGCTCAAAAATCAGATATAAATACTGAAGTCATTGCTTCACTCTCTGCCGGTGGTTAAAGTAGAAGTAGAGAAACACACTCCATGAACCCAGGTTTATCCATACACACGCAGCTAATCAGATTAAAGGGCCAAATTGTGTCCTATGTGTGAACGTGCGTGTGTTTATGTCCTACACAAAGCGGCCTCATGGGAATTAACATGAGATGGTGGCAAGCAGATTATAACGAAAGGGTTGTTGAGTTCGCATGGCATCACATGTTTGCATGAAACATTCTTGTCTCCAGCATTACATGACTCTCATATTAAATAAATAAATATATGCAAGAAAAAAGGGTAGATATTAATCCCAGCAAGTTCTTAAAATTTGTCAACCAGAAAGTCAAGGAGAGATTTGGTTATATAACATTTAATACACACAATTTTAAGGCTTTGTGCTGGTTAGAAATTGCTTTCTCAGGCAACCGAATAGCTTGAAAATAGCTGGCCGGAACGCTTTTAGGTCAAACAATTCAAAATGATTACACTTGCATTTATAAGTTAAAGACGGTGAAATCTCACGCCAAATAGAGTCATCATGTAACAAATCGCATGTGATCGTCTGACGCATGTCAATCACAGTGAAACGCAGCGAGAGGCCCACTCGATGTAGAGACGTTGCTCCTGCAGTGCACCGGCTGCACCTTTTGTCTTTCAGCTAATCACAAATTCAGACCCGGCATCACTTGCATACTAAACAACCCCAAATGCTTCGGTCATACACAAGTCAGCTCAAGAGAAGCCTGCTGCTAATTATTTTTTGTGCCCCTGACTGAAATGTGGCACTATTCAGTAGAACTAAAGGGCGTAATGATCTTCAGTGGCGTTTAATGCAGAACTTTCTCCATGCCTCGCACCGCCAGTGTGTGAGTGTGTATGAGTGTACAGAGCATTGAGCCCTGGGCTGTGCTAATTTGCAATGAGACACTCTCTTTGAGTTCTGTCTCTATGCCCCCAGACAGTCTAAATGGCAGCTGAGACAAAGCTCCCATTCTCTCCGTGCAGGCCCTCATAGTTTTATTTCAGGCCAGTGCTCTCAGACAGAGGGCATTCTGGGAAAGCCAAGAGATGACAGTGGCAAAGGGGGCGGGACGCTGAGAGAGAGTGCGAGAGAGAAAGGCACGCTGCAACGGCCCCCTACCTCCCTCTACGACCGGCGTCCATGGGCACGCTGCAGTACCACACCCACAACACTTGCACTCTACCAGTGTCTCGCCGCTACGAGAACAAACATCAATTACATTTCATAGTTCCAGAATTACATCACGATTATTCAAAGACTAAATAAGGAGAAAAAGGATGTCATTGCCACTAAATTAAACATCCCTCTATCTACCTAGAACTGTCTTTTTACCATGATTACTGCAATGATGCCGTTGCCTTGAATAGAAGCTCTTTCTTTGATTGTTGATAAACTTTTTCTTTTTTGTTATATCTATTTAATTATCTAATGTTCATATGAATCTACTTAGGATTTTTATCTGTCTATCTATCCATCTATCTATCCTTCCTTCGAAAGTGTAAGTGTTTTTTTAAAATCACTTTTAAAAGGATTTTTTATACCTGTCTATCTAGTAAGGATATCTAGTTATTGTGCAATAATGTTATCACCTTGAATACAAAATCTATCTTTCTACGATTGTTAAAATTCTTTTGTTATCTATTTATCTACTGTATTTATGAACTTTGTTTTGTCTAAGTTTTCTTTTAAGAAATTTCTATTTCACAAGGACTCATTAAATTCATAAAAAGTGACAGTAAGCATATTTATAATGTTACAAAATATTTCAAAGAATTTTTTTTTCATCAAATAATTCTGAAAAATCACACTTATGTATCTCACTTTACAAAATATTAAGCAGCACAACTGTTTTCAATATTGACAATAATAAGGAATGTTTCTTGAACACCAAATCAGCATATTAGATTGGTTTCTGAAGGATCATGTGACATTAAAGAGTGGAGTAATTATTCTGAAAATTCAGCTGATTTGCCACCACAGAAATAAACAACATTTTAATACTAAAAAATAACAATATTTCATAATATTAAAGTTTTACTGCGGCCTGGTGGAGCATGAGAGACAAAAACATTACAAAGTCTTACCAAACCCAAACTTTTGAATACTAATGTACATACTGAGTAAAAAGGGAGTACTAAATTGTTGCTGAGTCATGGATTTTGGAACAAAAACACATGCCTGGGGTTTCAGTAATGCAGGTCTATTATATGAGATATCTTTACTGTGATTTCAAGAGCCAAGACAATGCCTGTCACAGCCCCGCAACCCAAGGCTACAAGTAAATGATTACCGAGAAGCGAGACGTGTCCTCAGAAAGGGGTCACGAGCTCGAGGCAACGAGAGAACGATAAAACCCAGAGCACACCTATGACTTTATCACAAAACCAGATAACATCCATATTCTCCATATCCTCAATGCTGACACCTATTTCTTCAAAGTAAATCAAGTGCCCAAAGTGAAAAATCTGACTACTGGCTCCACATGGTCTCTTTGTCTGAGGTGAAGTGAAAAACGGTGAGCCCAGTTAAGGCCGACAGCTGTGTGTATCAGTTTACATTAAGAGTGATTTCTTCTGGTGTTGGCGCTTTGATATGCTGTCGGTTCAGCTCTTAAAATGTATGGAATCCCTTTTGCTCCACATCGTCCAAAAGATGTTTCTTTTACAACTGCTTATTCTGGACATCATGCAATATGATCACATGAATTAGTTCATATTTGCATCATCTTGGTCCGATTCCCAGAAACAGATTAACCTTAGTCCTATGCTAAACTGCATTATCAACAGTGATTCTCCATAGAAAATCCCTTTTATTCTAAGATTTGGCTTAATCTGTGCCCGAGAAATCACACATTTAAGACATATATCACTACACTGTGAGCTCTGAGGCTCTGAAAGCAAGGCATTTCTTTTTTTGAAGGATTTATTTACATGTGCTCAATTGCCCTAGAGACCTTCGTTTCAAACCCAAATGTGGAAAAACAACAATTTGGTTAAAATATTAAGGTGGTAGCAGGTTCTCACAAATCAGCCTGACAGCTGGTCTTCGGCTCTGATATTAATACTATGCAATTCTCAGAATGACAGAAATACACCAAAGACTTTTTTGCCAACGAAATCACATGTAATTACAAAACAAAAGAAACCAAATGGATTAAAAAGTTCAGTGAGAAAAAGGTGATATTGGCATAATTGGCACACAACATGGTGTGATTGAGAGTACTTTGACCTTGGTATAACCCTGCCTGGAAAGCCTTGCACTGGCAGCGGTGTAGTGAAGTTACTGTGTGTGCTGCCCCGTCTCTCTCTGGCTCCACATGATGACAAACAGCTATTGTCACGGCATACCGCAAGAACAATTGTCTTCTTATGCCTCTCAGAGTCAGAAGACAGTGGCAAAAGTTTAACATTGCAACCACAATTAAATCAGAAACCTTTCACTCAGTGGCCCGTTATAGTGAGACAGGGTTTTGTGTAAGGTGGCTGGTCGTAGCGGCAGGGTACTGAAAGTTAAAAGGCCCTAGAGATGACCTTTTTCAACAATAAGAGCCCTTTAGTGTTTAGTCTCAAGTGGAGACCTTGAACTCCTGAAAACCATGGAGGTCAGCAATCAAAAAGTGGTTAAAACCCCACCATTTGGATGTTGGCATCACCATCTAGATTTTTTTAGTTTTTGTCCACCAGCTCCAAATCAGCATAAACCAACTTGGAAATGAATGTCTAATTTGGTCTTTTCAACAGGAATGACTGAGAATTTACACTACAGAGCAGAGAATTGAGTGCACTTTGCTATTGCTCC
>JAUZSZ010000086.1:15086297-15096947 GCA_034780575.1 Labeobarbus marequensis
ATCTGCCTCTAATTTCAGTCAAACTGATGCAATGGGAGACTAACAGGTCAATCCTCATCATTTTTCTGCTCTGCCCATCATAGAAATAAGCTCTCAAAGACGCGCCCTAGATTTGAACAACCCCAACTGTCTGATGAAAGATTTGATCTACGTATGATGTTCTGAACATGTAATCAAGTATCAGAACATTTAGGATTATGCAATATGTATCATGTACATTCTAATTTGGAAAGGACATGTACTTCACTAAACGATCAACATGAAACGTTCAGGGAAGATGAATAGAGAGGCCTCCCACACAGAATTCACATTTCAAAGAGACCACACGAATACTGCAAGCCTGCAGACTGGCTGCAGTATGCATTTAAGACGATGATTACACGAAATCTTTAAATACTGTAATTATTATTGTAAAAGAAACAGGTAAACTTTTGAACATTTAAGTAAAATTCACACAGTACTTTAAACATCTGTACATCCAGAATATTTCCAATGCAACAAAACAGTTTGTTGTGCCTATTTTTAAGTCATTTTAAATAAAAGCATCTGCTAAATGAATAAATATAAATGAAAAAAAAAGAATTATGAATGTGTGATGGTCACTTTAGTTCGTCAAATTGTTTCTCACCTGCAAAGTCCTGCAACACGCATGTCTGTCAGTGTTGTCCAAAGTCCCCGAACCTGTGAACAACAAATCACAGCCTATGAGCATTCACTAAAACTCAAAGAAAAGCACAAGCACTTTAATTCATTTCAATAACTGTCCATAAGCTCATCTGCACTGTGAATATGCATCCAAAACCTTTGTGAACAGCGCAGCATTTTCATGGGTCACGACCCAGCTCAGTTGAGCCTGGAATGTAAAACCGAACCAGAGGAAGCAGAAAAGAACTCTGCAGGGGATTGTTTCATTTGCTCGCAGGATTCATTAAGTCATTTTTGACTCAGGATCTCAGCTTCTGCTCACTGTAAGCCCAAAAAAATAGATGTTTTCTTGGCAGGAGCAAAAAAAACCTAAGTTCAGCCAAAACAGACAATACAGCAGTATAAGGAGCTAAAACACATGCCAGATTGCAGAAGGGTGATTCAGAGCTGAGGCCCTGGCTTTCTCCTCCTCTCTAGAACGATCCACAGTGGAAAGAAAAGCCTTCTCCCTGTCCTCAAATGAACTCAAACATGAGCTTCCTGTCAGACCCTGGGAGGAAACACCCAGCACAGCAACTTCACACTAACAGAGGAAGGCCTTCACTGCCGAATTCTTCTCTGCCTGCGAAATTAGGTCAAGCACTTAAGAGCTCCTCACTCATACCCGCAAGTTCCCTCTCTGAAATGAACGCACACACACACCGACATACTTAAATCACACACACGACCTCAGTTCCCCCATGCACATGTGCTCGCAAAATGCGTCACCTGACGTCTCCCAGCATGACAGGTAAAACACAACCCCGTGACTACAGAATGTGTGTCAGTCTGACTACCCTCTGCTGCACTCGGAATCTGAGCAGCTTAGGCACGTCCCCCTGTGCTCTATAATGTTCCCGACTCCTGTCGGACTCGCATAGCTCTAACGGCTCTTCCTCACATCTGTGCAACCTTTTAGTGCCAGCTTCAGACAGGCTACAGGCTAAAGGCTCAGGACACACCCCTGACCTCAGCTGACACTACAGGCCACTTAAATCATCTGGCCGCTTGTATCTGAGAGCCACACAAAAGCGAGAATTGATTGCGTGAATGTGTCAGGTTAGACGAGGCGCCTTCCTTCCCTGTGGTGATTGCATTTTAAATTTCAAATGATGTATGCTTTTTTTCGAAGGGTTAACTGAGGTAAACCGGCTTGGATGCGGGCCAGCGACGAGACAGATGAATTTATGACTCTGTCGGCGTAAAGAGCACGTAGGATTGTTCGCCTCTTTGTAATCTTGAAGGGTTTGGTTGGCTTTGCTCAATTATCTGGTGATTTTCAAAGCATTTTAGCAAAAGATTATCAAATCGTTTCGAAAGGCCAAGCGAAACACTCCGATTACAGTACTAAGTCCAGGTCATGTTGACACATTACATGTTTGGCCTTCTGTCTCTGCTGAAATGCAGCAAGAGAAAAAGGAGAGAGTGCACTGAAAAACTTGAGGCCGAGCACAAAAGCAGAGGGATGGAGAGGGAAAAAAAAAAAAGGCTGAGAGAAAATGAATATGACAATACCATACGCCAAATTTCTGTCATCTGTTGCAGAGAGTTTGAGGAGACATTCCTGTGGGATTGACAGCTTGGCGTGGCTGTAGCACCAGGGGCCAGTCATGGAAAGACACTTCCAGCGTGCACACACACTTTACGAACTCAGCAAGACCTACGGAATGCGATCTGGCCTCTCAGCATCGGCCTGGCCTGAGCCTTCCTGCCTTGGGTTACGTAGCTCTGTGTACGACAGCGGTTTGGTTATTTCCCCGACAGGAGATGTAAATGAAAAGATATTTTTGGCAAGATAACTCCAGTGCTGAGTGACAACATTAAGACAACTGAAAACAGATTGCTGAAATGACTGATGACCTTTTTCTTTTCTTTCTTTTTTAAAAATTTTTTTATAGTTGTTTTGAAGCGCTGACATCATCTGCATTCTGAATGTCTCCTTCTCTCTCAGAAGGTATATGGCTAGAAACGTGACTGGGAAAAAATAAAAACATACAGGCCCTTCAAAATAATGCCGTTGTTTACAGTGAGCGTTGGCTCACATTAAGAGGCACGCATATGTAAAACCTCAGAAATACCTAAAACATCTCCATGCTTTAAAAAAAAAATCGGATTTTCTGCTTAGTTTTAGAGGCTATTTCTATTTATTCAAAATGCAAAAAAGCAACAATAAGGACAGCTAAAGCACATCTGAATTTCTCTAATGCACTTGGTCTGCCAAAATTACCACTGACAACGAATTCAAAACACGTATTACAAATGGAGGAATAAATCTGGTGGTGATAAAAGTGTGCTTTCAAAATATATTTAAAGTTTTTGTTCCTATTGAGTAAAAAAAAAAAAAAAGTTTGTGCCTATTTCAGTTTAGCAGCTGATTCACAGAAGGAAATTAGAGCATAAGCGGGTCATATTAACCTGGGTTGGTAATCGCATAGTCAGCATAACAAATCTCAAAGGATGTTAGTTAACATGTTATAGCATATGTGTGTAACACACAGAGTGGTTAACAACCAGAAGTAAGGCCTCACAGACACATAATGAGATACACAAATCAATGCACTTTCAAATCTAATAATGATAATACCTTACAAAACACATATGCACAATAAAGCATTACGCGAGCATGAAACTGTAGTTTACATTATTCAATAGGCTTTATTATACAACATCTCTCTGATGCACTTACACAAAACAGTACATAGATATCAATAATCTCATTTTTGGCATATAACAGCAGATTATTATCACATTCAATTATTTTTGCTGGCTCTGGGGAAAAAAAAGAAAAGAAAATATAGATAAAATTGTACCAGATAAAAGGTGGACGAACACTCCATCTCTGGGTTGGGTTCGAAAGAGATTTTCGCCATTTCAAGCCCCACTGCAACACACAGACACACACAGTCTAACGTTTCAGAATAAGATCTATTCTCACTGGCTGTAAAAAATAAAAAATCTACAACAATAGCAATATGCATTCAGAGAAATAAAACCTTGTAAAATAACTTGTATTGTATTTTGATAACTGTATTATCATCAACTCTAAAAGGGGCATATTGTCTGAGGACTTTGTTTATGCCTGATACAAGACAAGGAAGCCAACTGAGATATTAGAGCATGAATTTTCAGTACAAAGGGGTCACAGAATATTTTATTTTAGTAATAATAATATCAGTTGAGATTTATTTATTAATTTCACTATGTTGCATGACACATTGTCGACAACCTCAGTCCAGTTTGATATAGACTGGACTGAAATGAAATAGGTCTGTAAAAATACATAAGTCTGGCAGGAATATTTTAGTGAGCAACCCCATTTATGAAACACACACACTAGATTTATTTTTCTGTTAAATGAGAAGACCAGAGCAGTCTCATGGTGCCTTCAATAACAGAGAAGAATCTGCACAAACCCAAATAAGAGAGCAGCACGATCGATTATTTGAAAAGAATGAACAAAAACGTCTGGCCATGACAAACTGACCTCTTTTCTATCTCTAATGTGTCTATAACTCCATTATTCTCCTCGACATGCACTAATAAAATGAGTTATTCCTCGTGTAATTCATTCGAGTGCGTGCTCGACAGATATTTTACATTTGATGCCAGGAAAATAAACTGTGAAAACTAGGCTACAGTTCAATAATGCCCCATATGCCGGCTTCGTATGATTGGCGCATGTAATTTCAAGCGTAACCGCGAAATAAATACAAAGAAAAAAACGACTGATGGGACCAATTAATATAATAACGGAAAACTTACATTATTTACGTCCGTGTTTCATCCGCTTCTTAGCTTCATCTGGATCATTCGTGCTCCTTTAGCTGTCGTTAGAAACGGCCAACGGGCAAAACAAACAAACAAAAGACACTTGACTGGAGTCGTTGGGTAAACCACGACGGCCGTTTTTATTATTCAAGTTCAGGCTGAAATTCTCTGTCGCTCAGACACTTTAACGAGGTTAACACACGACTGTTAATGCAGTCTGTCTGCGAGCAAACTATCACAACCTTCTCATCTAACGTTACACAAAAAACATGACGACACACTGCGTCTTTTAAGGGTAACGTAGTTTGCTTTTTTGTACCGATCAAGAAGAGATGTTCATCCTCCCAACGGCCACCGGACCGGACCAACAGCCTCACACTACCGTGAACTAGATCACACAAGTTCAACTAAGGTGAACTGTGATTCACTCACACACACACACACACACACACACACACCGACCGTTACACAAGAGCCAGACAGCAGCCGCTGACCTATCTAATATCTGCACAAAATAACACACTGTTTACTCTTACTCACAGTGGATATACAATGTTGGTGGCTGTGGGCTTTTTTTTTTATTCACGGGCCCGTCGTGCTCGACCCGGTCGGCAGATTTACCTCAGAGACTAACAGCTCGACAAATAAACAGTCCGTTGTCAAACCGAAGACAAATCTGAGGTAAACAGTTTCGATTTGAGAAGTGTGTTATGGCTGATCTCAAGAAAAAACACCGTAGGTAAATAAAAGTAAAGTAAATAAAAGTGTGGTTTAATAACATCCTTGATGTTTGATATTATTTTAATAAGGAAGTGGGGGTTAGGAATTATATTTGCTCATTTGCTGATCCCTGAAATAAGTAAGACATACTACCTCTGTTGCCTTCCCGATTTATGTAGTAATAATAAAACATTTTTAGTACCATTTAGTATAAATGTCTACATGTGAAATATTTAAAGGCGTTTAACCATTCTATAAAGTTTTTCATAAATGTTTGTAGATGTCCCGGGTTTTTATAAGCCGTCGTTTAATCCATTTAATCCCAACATTTTCCAAACTGAATGAGCACATGTATTTTACTTCTTGGATAGTACAATGAAATAAACTTCATGCCTTTTCTATAAGAAAAAAAATGAATAAGTTAAATAAAATAAATAAAGGAAAAAATAAAAAAAATAAACCGCTAGTATATCCCTGGTTATAAGTGTAAACACTTGCTCAAAGAGACCCAACAGAATGTTATAAAAATCAAGATAATTTATTTATTTATTTTTAGTGTCAGGCACTGTGGTAATATTAATGAGATTATTATTGTTATTATTTCATTTAATGTGACTACTTAAAAAGACAAAGTCTACAATTGTATAATGTGAATCAGTCAGTTACTTATTAAAAATGTGACCACTGACATGTTTATCATGATTTTTATGAGACATTTATATGATAATAATAGACCCTTTAAATATTATATCAATTATGGTAGCTGTATCTATATTACGACATGGTTTATGAAGCCTTGACATCATCTTTCAGAAGGGCAAACTGGCATTAAACAGTTTCAGTCATGTAGTTGCACGAACAATATTAAAATGCACTTTCATTTATAGTTGACAAAAAAAACTTTAGTCACAAACAGGGCATTAAATTGGTTCAGTGAGAAGGACTTCAGGCTAACATGTGATATGATGTTGAACCTGTGTGTATGTGTGTATGTGTGTGCCATCAAGGCATTTTGAAGGGCATTTTCAGCAGGTTTTGGCTAACAATGTGATGTGAATCATGCATTCATTCATTCATTGTAAGGACTTATTCACATACTGAACTGCAATATTAATGTTAAGAATTTGTGTCTGGATGTTCAGTATAATTACAGAATGTGTTACATGTTTTAACAGAAACAAATTATGTAAATAATGTAAACACTGTTAGGGAAATAACTATTTATAACAAAATTCAGTCAAAATTCTAATTTACCCCTATTATTAGCTCTCAGAGACTATTAGTGTGATTTTGTTTCCTGCTTCAGGGCTCCTTTAAATCAAGTCTGCTGGATTTGTGGTTCATAGTCAGGAATACAATCTCACAAATGTATTTCTAAATGCAATACCTACTCATAAGAAAATGTTTTACAAAGCCAGTTAAAACAGGCAGAGTACTGTTTTATCTGTCAGGTACAGATAGAAGTTTTGTTTCAAACAAAGCAATATTTCTCCAATAAAATGTGCAGGAAATAAAATAATATCTAAAAAACCTCACTCAGCCAGAAAATGTTATTAAAGAAGAAAAGGAAATCAAGTAAAAGCTTTGATCACACCCTCATTTAGTTATTATTCCTTTTTTTTTTTTTGGAAGAAATGTATGCAAAAAAAGGATAGTGCTGACATAACTAACATCAGTGCATCCTTTTAACACTCAAGTAAAATAGTTCTGATACAGGATGGCATTGACAGGTATGGCTAAAGGTGTATTTCAGAACTAATTACCACGCATGTTTCCTCTCTGGGTTCAAAAATCAGATATAAATACTGGAGTCACTGCTTCACCACTCTGCCGGTGGTTAAAGTAGAAGTAGAGGAACACACTCGATGAACCCAGGTTCATCCATACACACGCAGCTAATCAGATTAAAGGGCCGAATTGTGTCCTGTGTGTGAACGCGTGTGTGTTTATGTCCTACACAAAGCGGCCTCATGGGAATTAACATGAGATGGTGGTAAGCAGATTATAACGCAAGGGTTGTTGAGTTCGCATGGCATCACATGTTTGCATGAAAATTATTCTTGTCTCTAGCATTACATGCCTCTCATATTAAATAAATAAATATATGCAAGAAAAAAAAGAGTACATATTAATGCCAGCAAGTGCTTCAAATTTGTAAACCAGAAAGTCAAGGACAGATTTGATTATATGACATTTAATACACACAGTTTTTAAGGCTTTGTGGAGGTTAGACATTGCTTCCTCCGGCAGCCAATTACCTTGAAAATAGTTGGCCAGAATGCATTTAGGTCAAACGATTCAAAATGATTACACTTGCATTTATAAGGAAAAGACGGTGAAATCTCATGCCAGATAGAGTCATCATGAAGCAAACTGCATGCGATCCTCTGACGCATGCCAATCACACTGAAACGCAGCGAGAGGCCCACTCGCGATGTAGAGACGTCGCTCCTGCAGTGCGCCGGCTGCACCAATTGTCTTTCAGCTAATCGCAAATTCAGACCCAGCATCACTTGCATACTAAACAACCCCAAATGCTTCGGTCATACACAAATCAGCTCAAGAGAAGTCTGCTGCTAATTATTTTTTGTGCCCCTCAAAGAAATGTGGCACTATTGAATAGAACTAAAGGGCGTAATGATCTTCAGCGGCGTTTAATGCAGAACTTTCTCCACGCCTCACACTGCCAGTGCGTGAGTGTGTATGAGTGTACGGAGCATTGAGCCCTGGGCTGTGCTAATTTGCAATCAGACACTCTCTTTGAGTTCTGTCTCTGTGCCCCCAGACAGTGTAAATGGCAGCTAAGACAAAGCTCCCATTCTCTCCGTGCAGGCCCTCATAGTTTTATTTCAGGCCAGTGCTCTCAGACAGAGGGCATTCTGGGAAAGCTGAGAGATGGCAGTGGCAAAGGGGGCGGGACGCTGAGAGAGTGCGAGAGAGAAAGGCACGCTGTAACGGCCCCCTACCTCCTTCTATGACTGGCGTCCATGGGCACGCTGCAGTACCACACCCCTTGCACTCTGCCAGTGTCTTGCCATTACGAGAACAAACATCAATTTCATTTCAGAGTTCCAGAATTATATCACCGTTATTCAAAGACTAAATAAGGAGAAAAATGATGTCACTGCCGCTGAATTAAACATCTATCTATCTATCTATCTATCTATATATCATCTTCAAAAGGGTCAGTACGATTTTTTTAAAATCAATTTTAAAAGGATTTTTATTGTATCTATCTAAAATTCTGTTTCATCTATTTATCTACTGTATTTATGAACTTAGGCTTTTTTGTCTTCAAAGGATCAGTAAGTTTTTTTTTTAAATAAATTATTTCTATTCTGCAAGGATTCATTAAATTCATAAAAAGTGAGAGTAAACATTCATAATGTTACAAAATATTTCTATTTCAAATAAATGCTGTTTTTTTTTTTAAATCAAAGAATCCTGAAAAAAAATCTCAGTTTACAAAATAAAGCAGCACAACTGTTTCAACATTGACATGAAATGTTTCTTGAGCAGCAAATCAGCTTATTAAAATGATTTCTGAAGGATCACGTGACACTGCAGACTGGTGTAATTATTCTGAAAATTCAGCTTTGCCATCACAGAAATAAACAACATTTTAAAACTAAAAAAGTAACAATATTTCATAATATTACAGTATCTCTGATCAAATAATTGCAGCCTTGTGGAGGATGAGAGACAAAAACATTACTAAATCTTACTAACCCCAAACTTTTGAATACTAGTGTACATACATACTGAGTAGTAAATTGTTGCTGAATCATGGATTTTGGAACAAAAACACATGCCTGGGGTTTCCAGTAATGCAGGTCTATTATATGAGATATATTTACTTTGTTTTCAAGAGCAAAGACAATGCCTGTCACAGCCCCGCAACCCAAGGCTACAAGTGAATGATTACCGAGAAGCAAGCTGTGTCCTCAGAAAGAGGTCATGGGCTTGAGGCAACGAGAGAACGATAAAACCCAGAGCACACCTATGACTTTATCACAAAACCAGATAACTTCCATAACATATTCTCAGTGCTGACGTCCATTTCTTCACAGCAAATCAAGTGCCCAAAGTGAAAAATGTAACTATTGGCTCTCCATGGCCTCTTTGTCAGAGGTGAAGTGAAAAACGGTGAGCCTAGTTAAGGTCGACAGCTGTGTGTATCACTTTACATTAAGAGTGATTTCTTCTGGTATTGGTGCTTTGATATGCTATCAATTCAGCTCTTAAAATGTAAGGAATCCCTCAGTCTCTCTTTGGCTCGACAAGCGCTCCAAAGACATTTCTTTTACAACTGCTTATTCTGGACATCAAGCAATATAATCACATAAAGCTGTTAAGAATTAGTTCATATTTGCATCATCGTGGTCCGATTCCCAGAAACAGGTTAACCTTAGTCCTATACTAAACGGCATTTTCAACAGTGATTCTCCATAGAAAATCCCTTTTATTCTGAGATTTGGCTTAATCTGTGCCCAAGAAATCACACATTTAAGACATATATCACTATACACTGTGAGCTCTGAGGCTCTGAAAGCGAGGCATTCCTTCTTTTAAAGGATTTATTTAAATGTGCTCGATTGCCCTAGAGACCCAAATGTGGAAAAACAACAATTTGATTAAAATATTGAATTTTAAGGTAACCTCAGAAGGTACATTTCTCAGAATAACAGAATATACTACAAACATTTTTGCCAACAAAATCACTTGTAATTATGAAATGGAAGAAACCGAATGGGTTAGTGAGAAAAAGGTGATCTTATTGGTGTAATTGGCAAACAACATGGTGTGATCGAGAGTATTTTGACCTTGGTGTGACCCTGCCTGGAAAATCTAGCGCTGGCAGCGGTGTAGTGAAGTTACTTGTGCGCGCTGCCCCATCTCTCTCTGGCTCCACATGATGACAAACAGCTATTGTCACAGCATACCACAAGAACAATTGACTTCTTATGCTTCTAACAGAGAGTCAGAAGACAGTGGCAAATGTTTAACATTGCAACCACAATTAAATCAGAAACCTTTCGCTCAGTGGCCCATTATAGTGAGACAGGGTTTTGTGTAAGGTGGCTGGTTGTGGCGGCAGGGTACTGAAAGGTAAAAGGCCCTAGAGATTACCTTTTTCAACAATAAGGGCCCTTTAGTGTTTAATCTCAAGTGGAGACCTTGAACCCCTGAAAGCCATGGAGGTCAGCAATCAAAAAGGGGTTAAATCCCACCATGTTTTGGATGCTGGTTTCACCATCAAGATTTTTTATCCTCCAGCTACAAATCAGCATAAACCAACTTGGAAATTATGTCCAAATTGGTCTTTTCAACAGCAACGACTGAGAATTTACACTACAGACCAGAGAATTGAGTGCACTTTGCTATTGCTTCTACCCATACACTCACACACACACACACACACACACACACACACACAAAATGACATCACCACACATCTGTTGTCCCAACAGGCATTCA
>JAUZSZ010000086.1:15144548-15155805 GCA_034780575.1 Labeobarbus marequensis
AGTCCCAAACTTTTCTAGTCCTCGCCTCTGTATTTTGGTGACCGCTCTCCTCTGGTTGCTGGATGTTGGGTGGTGTTGAAGTGGAAGTCGATTCATGGACAGGTACCTCCTTTCACAATAAAAGATGTTTGTTAATGTACTAAAACAAGTTGTAATTAGAACAGGGGCAGTCCAGCCAAGTGATGTTTGTGTTAAATGTTCATGAGTGTGTGAACTACACAGGCACGTGGACTTTAGTCAATTATAAAAAAAAAAGCATTTACATGAAGAAATCTTAAAGATACAGTAGCAGTCTGTTTAAAGGAATAATTCACCCAAAAGTAAACATTTGGTCCAAATCTCTTTCACACAAACTTCTTGTGATGTGGCACTACCATTCAAAAAACTGGATTAGTAAGATAAAAAAAAATTTATTCAGCAAGGATGCATTAAATTGATCATTAGTGATAGCAAAGACCTAATTTTACAAAATATTTGAAATAAACGCTGTTTTTTTACTTTTAAAAAAAGTGATCATTTTCCACAAAAATATCATGCAGATACAGCGCAACTGTTTTCAACAGTGGTTATAATAATAAATGTTTCTTGAGCACAAATGATTTTTGAAGAATCATGTGATGCTGAAGACCGAAGCAATTGCTGCTGAAAATTCAGCTTTGTCATATAATAGTAAATTTTAAAATATATCAAAATAGACATGTACTGTATTATTGGTATTAATTATTAAGAATATTACTGTACTCTATTTTTGATTGTATAAATGCAGTCTTGGTGAGGATGAGAGACTTATCTGAGAGACATTTAAAAAAAATCTTACCGACCCTAAAATCTAAAACCAAGGGCACTTGGCATTACTAATGTCATAGCGATTTTTAAAAGACTTTTTCAGTATATCATGATATTATTTCAGTATATTTTATTTTTAGTTGAACTAATCCCTCAGCTTAACTTGTACTAAACTCAGAATATTTACAGGACTTGATGAATACATTAAATGAAACACAGTCCACTTTCTTTGATTGGAGACACTGTGTCCAAACAGATCCGTGAATGAAAGGAGTGAATGAAAACGATTGAGAGAACTGAGACAGTGCTTACAGTTCATTGGTTCACTTGTTATTGTTGTGTTTTATGGGAGTGAATGAGTGCACTCAATAATGTCCACTATGGATTAAGACACCACTACAAATGGCTGTCCCCTCAAATAGTGCAAGGTGGGTTTTGTAGAGTGTGGTTAGTGGAGTGTTTTCAACATAGATGAGTGAAACAGAGGGGGGAAAAAACTGTCTGTTATGACAGTGTTGACGATAATCATCTTTTTTAACCTGATAGAGAGGGTTAATGAGTTCAGGCAACTCTCTGACAGTAATGACCTTTGATTTACTGCTTTGATTCTAAGAGTCAGAGAGGCAATGACAAGGATCATGTAAAATACTGTAAATTGTGAAAGTTTTGCTGATATAATATTACATACAGCATCCTACAGAACATCCTGTCTCTTTACACTCTTTATTTCTCCACACATTTGTCTCTCACCTCTGTGCTGTTTTGACTGCTCTCTTCTGTTTGCTGACTGATGGGAGGTGTTGCAGTGGAAGAGTTCTTCTGACTCCTCACAACAAGAGTTTCCAGCTGACTTTGGAGGAGAAACTCTGCAAGTTTCTTCTGCTCCTCCGCAAGTTGCCTGTAAGTATAAATGAATAATGAGAGTGTCCTTGTGCGTTGGAAAAGGTGTGAATAAAATGAATTAATATGAGATTTGCAGTACCTCTCCAGGTCCTGTCGGATTCTGTCTTCTTCTAAACGGGCGTGAATCTGAGCATTGAGTGCCTCTTCCAGTTTAACTTGTGTGAGCTCTAATTCGTGGATCCTTTTCTTCTGCTGCTGTACCTCCTTCTTCATCTCAGTCAACGTAGCTGTCATCTTCTCTTTGGCCTACATAATAAGCAACTAAATCACTATTGTTTCTAATGCTCTAACACTACATTGTCCTGTCTTAAGGACTAATATTTATATTGTTCAAATGTTTGGGGTCAGTAATAATAATAATAATAATAATAATAATATTTAACAATAATGCTGTATTTTTTATAAAATTAATGCAGCCTTGGTGAGACTTCTTTCAAAACAGATTTTTTTAAAGACTATTTAAAAAAAAAAAAAAACAGTGATTTCCATTACAGATTTGTGCAAAAACAACTAAAACGTACTGTAATTTTTTTCCTCTCGCAATAAGTCATGGCGACGGATGCTGGTAGGTTTGCGTATATTGCAGCCACCATGCCAGCCATTATTTTTAATCGAAAGAGACCTATGAGTGTATCTTTAGTGAAGCAGCATGGAGAGTCGCTTCTGGGACACTTCTGAAACATTAGCCATATTTTCAATTCGCAATTAATTAAAAAGGGTAATGGAAACGCAGCTAGTGTCATATAACTGCTTTATTCGAAGTATTAAAATGGTGTTTTATGTAAATGGATTTGTCTTAGTAATGCACTAGCATGAATGTGTTAAAATGTGTTTAAGCAGGTGTAGTGTGAAAACACATTTTAAGGAAACTTTTCTCTCTGTCTCACCTCTTTAGCTTCTACAAGCTGTCTCTCCATATCTCTCTGTATTGCCTGCTGTTTCTCTCGCTCCTGCTTCTCTTCCTCTTTAAGCTTTACTTCCACCTCCCTCTGTGTCTGGGGGACAAAAAAAACACATGCTCAGAATTTTTAAGACAAAATAACATTACATACCCTATACTACCAGCTGTTTTTTTTAAATATGTGAAACAGAAGACCTTATGTAATCACAAACATATAAAACAGTAGCATGGCCATGGTTTATGTCTGTCATGTGGCATGTCTACCATGACACTGCTGTTCAGTTATGAAGATGGTTATTTTGTATATTTAATCCAATTTTGTGTTTTGTGTTTTTTATTGAGCCAAAAAAAGATCATGCATTTACTTTAGGTTCATTCATCTGACTGAAAATGGAAAGTCAAGTCAAAAGCATCTCACACCGTGTGCTATATTGTCATGCAACTGCTTTATTCAAAGTCAATGAATTTGTCATAGCGTAATGCAAGTGCACAAATGTGTTAAAAAAAAAGTGTTTTAAGAAGCGGATGTAGTGTGACAACACATTTTAATGAAACAGGATGGTTAGAAAAATCTGCTGTAATTTTGACAAAGCTGCTTGTTTTCAAACTTATTTAATGTAATGTTTTAATTTAAATACTTCGGTCCTCTTAGGCCCCTTGGTCGAGAACCACTGTTATATTTTAGGAAATGTAGGCAGATCAAAATTTGCATACTACGCACAGTATACAAACTGTATGCTGTAGATATAGATAGATAAATATGGTAGCATGCTATTTTGAACATTTTCCTTTTGCCCTGTTCCCCAGTTAAGGTTAGATGGTATACAGATTCGTCTACTGTGCAGGCGCATATCAATATAGAGCAATTTTTGTCACACTGTACAACAATAATTACTGTTTTTACATTATTGTAAGGGGTAGGTTTAGGGTTGGGCTAGGTGTAGACATTAATAAAACAATCTAATATGTAGAAAACTTAATTTATTGTTAGCTTCCGGTTTTAGCTCTATCCCTTCAAGCCACGATCAGTTACTTGAATGATGCTTTCAATGTGTTGCTCCAAGCTCTCTGTCTCCCCCTGCTGCTCTGGAGCAGAGTGCTTTGGTGGCTCAACCAAAATGGGTTCATTATGGCTGCTCTGGTTTCTCTGGCTTCTCTGAGGGGTTTCTCTCTGTTTGCGTCTGCTCAATTTCAGCTCCTGATGGAGAGAGCTCTTCCCCTCGGCCCTCAATCTCAATGCTGTCTGTATGGCTACAAAACGAGACACCGCTATTCAAGAAACCATGACACTTTAACAAGAAAGTAGCAGTGTTATAAAGTATATGCGGCTCTTACCTTGTACCCAGTCTACGCTCTGCTTCATGTTTGAGGCACTCATCTCGTAGGTCCTGACAGGAGTCTTCACACAGAACAGGCAGCGTCGCCCTTCTTTATCGGGGAGATTCTGAGTGTGATTACAAATATGAGAATGAGGCCTAATGGAATTATGATATTTATTTTACGGTGGAATACAGTTATTGCTGATCAACCTCCACCACACTGCTCTCCTCCAGCAGGATCTCTCCTTTCTTTTCCTTCAGGTCCTCGTTGACATAGTATGTCACACTACTGGGCTTCAAAACAAACCAGCGTTCCTGCCAGTTCCTGCGAACGTGCCCTTTCTTTAACAGGTAGCCCTGATGGATAAAGCAAATAGGACACAGATAGAATGGGACTAAAAAACATTGTACATGATTAAGTCAATGACATGCCATCTGTTACACAATGCAGGAAGGACTATTCTGCTAAAAATCTAATATTAGACTGATGTTAAGTGCAAGTAATATGTTGTGTTGTCGGTTGAGCTGCAGATTATTTGTATTAATGTACTAGGATTCCCATGAGATTACACATAATGCAACATTAACCTAGTGCGCTTCACGCAAAGCATCAGTCACCTTCTTGATAATGTTGTGGTACATCTCCATGAAAACATCGTCCACAGCGAGACTGAAGGCCTCCTTTCTCTCAACATGCAAAAGCTGGCCAGCACTCAAATGCTCCAGGAACTCCCACACTGACATGCCGTCATGAAGAGCGGCATTCTGGGACAAAAGTTCCTCCAGTGACATCCCGTCCCACTCCAGGCTCATTGCACTGGAGATTTTCTTTAGCAGGTACTCTAACTAAATTAATAGAAGCAAAAGAGCATCCATTACTTTGGGTTGGCACATTGGCATCTGAAACATATGAGCTATTAGAGCAAGTGCATAGGTAAAATGTTTAAATCTAAAGTCTATTTTAAGATACTTATTGATGAATCTAAAAAAAAACTATTATTATTATATTACCATTATTGCCACTAATAAAATAAAATAAAATTTTAATAAACTATTTTATTTTGTTAATTTAGTAAATTACAAAGTTTAAGTTAATTTAATAAAATACAATTTAAATTTAAAATGAAATCAATTAAAATTAAATGTATTTAAATTTTATGTTATTACTAGAGATAGGTTTAATTTCTTTAAGGAAAAACATTTTATTTGTTAAAATGTAACATATTTATATGATAAATATGTTTTTATCATGAAATTATCCCTTACAAAGTGATCATAAAACTTATTTTCAAGGGGCTTTATTTGTTATATGTTAAAGAAAACCAATTGAGGGCAAGATGAGAGAATACAGATGACAAAAACAAGAAATGCAAGTTACAACATATTAGATTTGGTTACTTGATAAAAATGCACTTTTGACAAGTGTTATCATCAGGAAATCACCCCATCTATATGAAGTTCCATTCCTTGTCTCACTTCCTTCCTTACAACAAAAAAGCAACACCATACTGTAGCTTCAGACCACTTCAACTTTGTCTGAATAACCAACTTTTAGATTATCACATTTACAGTCTTGCTTTAAGTGTCAACTCTCACTTAAGCATCATAAAACTGCTTTGTTCGCAAAATGAAGAACAGGCTGAATTTATTAGTGTGGACTCTAACCAACAGTGTGGAAGTCTAACCAGAATTAGATGGTGTCCAGTCTCTGAATGCTTTAATCTAATAATGTTTACCTTTATATACATAGTTTTAGGAGATTTACATATTAACATTTTTTAATTTCAGCCAGAGTCTGGTTATATTGCATCAGCTATGGTTATTTGCAACTATGACTTATCTCTGCATCTGCCCCTCTTTCTCTCTCTCACTCACCTCCGGCTGAATGATGACTAATGGGTAACGGTCTTCAGAGAGCAGGTTGAACAGACAGAAGAGTTTGAAGCAGTCTTTCTGTAAACACAGGCCCTGTTGAATGCTGGGTTTGCAGTTCTTCTTTGATGTCATCGTCCAGCACAGCTCATCAAAGGTTTCCTTATTGAAAGTCCCCTCTGTGGCCTGTAAGTTAACACAATACTATTAATAGTCAAGAAAGCACTGCCTAACGCTGTTTTCAGTCTATGGCTTTGTGTGGAACACAAAAAAAATATAAAAAATAATTACTGTACTTAAAGAGAATGTTTGCATCCATTTGATGCTTAAAAGCTCAATTCATTGTAATTGCTTGGAAAAGAGCGACTAGAACGTTCTTTAAACTTTCTCAGTTTGCATTTCATGGCAGAAAGTCATTCGGATTTGGAATGGCTTGATGGGGAGTAAACCTTTGCGAAAAAGAAGTGTGCTTAATTATACTGAATGTGCATTTGTAGTGTACTTTAAATCTTAAAATTATAACTATACTTGCAAATAATATAATATTACATGATGACAGAATTTAAATTTTTGGTAATTATGGAGAGTTACCAGACCTTTGCCAGGATGTATTTGTTGAGGTAGGGCATGTAGCCCTGGTTGGACACTGGCCCATTATTATTGTCCTTAAAGTGCTCCTCTAACGCCACAGGATCATGAGGAATATTCAACGCCGTATAAAGATTGTGTGAGAGAACCTGGTGGAGAAACACACACACATACATGTTATGTTTTATACCATGGTAGCCACAATGACAGATAATGAAGTTCACACCCACAAAAGGTAAGACAACGAGTTTAACTACAGCCTAGTGTGTTAGACATCTTAAAGTGACCCCAAAAGGATGTACACTAAAAATTCAATAATAAAACATCAGATCAAATGACATTTATTTTGAAGACAGCAAAAGTACACATTTAAAGCAAAAAAAACTTGTAAATGATATGACAATAGATGTACTGTTAGTCAAAAACACTTTCTGGTCAAACATTCGTAGAACATATGCATATTCAATGTTAATTCCTGGTTACTATGCTGGATATCTGTGTGAACTGGAGGGGAACTGACTTTATACAGTACATCCACTAAAAATGACTTAGAAACCTGTTGGGTAGAAGTAATTGCAAAAATGGAACAGAAAAGTGAAGTTAACTCTTTGAAAAGGTCTGACCTGCTGTCATTTAGTCACTCTTCATTTGTGAAAAATAGGATTTAAAAGCCATTTTAAAGGGACGTTGCTCTGATATCATATGATGTACACTCAGCAGAATGACTTTTATATCATGTCCAATAATAGTTTTACACAGAAATTTGCAGGCAATCGCAAAAATGCTTTGTGTAAGATCTAACAAGTCTGGACGCATGTCTGTTTATGCTGAAATTTTAAGCAAAGGGCCGACCCGGGACATGTTTAAACTTGAGAAAGCTTGTCTAAGCTGTCCGCATGCTGACTGTATCTTTTGGTATTTATTTTCAAGCTCACCAACCAGTGATGCTTTTACATTCCCCCATCAATATCCATTAAAACAAATGACAAAGAAATAAGCTTTAAGACTATCTGAGATCATTTATTACTGCATCAGGGTGTACCCACTTAACCATATTTTGGTGACAAATACCAACCAAAAGTGAGCTAAATCTGACAAAAAAAAATATTATGTTAATTATACATTATTATTATCATTATAAAAATGTTGTATTTTGTTTCTGTTAGTGTTAGTGTGTGGGTCAGGATTATGTTATAGTATTTTATAAACGGTTCAGTATATAAACAGTATATATCTATGGAATGCCCTCATTTAGATACCCGAGTAAACGTGTGTATGTGTGTGCGTTAAGGTTTCATAGGGCATGATTATTTGGACTTTTGCTCCTTTCTTTGCGACAGTATCAGCCTCTTGATAATAAAACATTACATTTAGCCATCACACATGTAGAAAACATTATTACACTGTACATATAAAAATACTAAAGTAACAGAGTTGAAGAAAACGTCACTTGAACACATTGAAACACGTCAAATCAAAGATACACAGGTGGTCTGACCTTCAGTTGCGACTTGGACACTTTTCCGCTCTGCTCTACATCCAGAGATGTGAACGCGTACCAGATGGACTTCAGCAGCTCGCTTTGTAGATCCATAACGCCAGTAATGATACATCCTGCTTACATTCTGATACAAATATCGCTTCACATTGCGGAACTATGACGCTGGCTGTGCCTTAAAACCTTGTGAGCTGCCTACCTAGGCAGCATATGGGTAACACGGTCGCATGCAACATATCGCGCATCCTAAACACGTTCCAAGCAGAGCTCTACCGCAGCTAGAAACGCGTCTATGATGCTCAAAATGCTGTCTAGGTAGGCAGTTCGTTAGATTTTGAGACACAACCTGAGTACCGAATAAAATGCACCGGCTGGGAAGGGACAGTTAGTGCTGGTGAACTTAAAAACTCATTTTAGAACGCGAGCAAAGTGGAAGAATAAATAACGTCAGTGTCATTTAAACTTAAAGTTCCACAGTCAACAAAACTTCAATAGCCTAAGCGTAATATATTCTAACTGATAATGGCTGCAAATTACCCTGTATGATAAAGATACAAAACTTGAGTGAAAATCAGTGACGCTTAGCAGTGTTTTGGTTTGAACGAATCTTTTAAGTGAAGAAATCGTTCTCATATGTCATGCATGACTCATTTTTCGTTCAATGAGGTGCTTCAAAACTTTCAAAGTACCTTCAAGGACTAACTATAACATGAGTAAACAACATTCATATGGGCTATAAATAAACACAAATTATTTTACCTGAATGAACAGTTCAGTGGAAGAAAGAACTGGAGCATTTAATTAAAAAGAAATGAACGAATCAGCCATCAAATGACGTATTTAAATCTATGAAATTATTTAGGCTATTATTTTCTTTTTTCTATAGCTTTATAAAAGTCAAAACATAGTGATAAAATATGATATCTGCTGTTGTCATGTGTAGCAAAAACGTTTTGAAGACAATTTTAATGACTTGTTTAAGTCGTGAACGATTCAGTTCAACGAATCGACTGAGTGAATGATTCAATGATTCACTTATGTGGAAAAAACACACTTGTGGGATAACTTTGTAACTTTGCACAAGGACTATATAATGATATTAGTTGTCGAAGAATACAAAACCTTGCAGAAGGAGTCACTTGTAAAGATTTTGTTGTTGTTTTTTTGGTTGTTTTTTTGCAGTGCGTAGGGTAGCATGTGAGTCAGGTTAACTAAGTGAGGTTAAGTGTTCTGTGGGTGTGAAAGTAATCTCTGGTCAAGGTTCACTCATGCTGCTCAGGTGGGAGTGAATCTGTTAGTACTGCATGTTTGTTCAGTCTTACAAAGCTACTTTAAGATGTCAGAGAGTTCTTAAACTGTACTCTGCAATATTGGCTTAGTCACATTAATTTATAAATATTCAGATACTGTTCTTGACTCTTGAACATGGTAAAAACAGCAAAAGTACATTAAAAGACCATCTTTCAAGTCCATCTAAACAATAATATATGAAGCAAGTTATAAGTGCACCTCTGAGTTTTTCTTCCTCAATACTATCTTGGCTAGTATAAAAGGGGAAACTAACACGTGTGAGAGACGTGTAAAAATAAAATGTCACTTTACAGTTCAGAAACTTCCTCCAAGTCTGAAATTATAACATCAGGTGATATCAGATACAACACTCCTTGAACTATAATGTTGTAATGCCAAATGTAACTTTCAAATCACAGAGTTAACTGACTTTGACTAAATATTTCTTGCAGAGCTCTGATGCTCTGATATATAATATAATGTGAGCTGACCTAGTTGGACTCCAGTTTCATTATAAATTGCAAAGCTGTTTAGCATAAATGCCAAATTCAAATCATATAACATTTTGCGGACTGCAGACGTATTCCAAGCAAAGCTTTACTGCAGCTATCAAGACTAGAAACCTGTCTATGATGCCCAAAATGCTGTCTGGGTAGGCAGCTTGTTAGATTGTGAGACACAACCTGAGTACTGAGCAAAATTAACCAGCTGGGATGGGACAGTTGATGCTGGTGAACTTAAAACCTCTGTTTAGACTGCAAGTAACGTGAAAGAATAAATAATGCCAGTGTTATAACATCAGGTGACGTTATATACAACAGTCCTTGAACTATCATGTTATAATGCCAAATGTCACATTCAAATCACATGCAGTTACCTGACTAAATATTTCTTGCAGACCTCTGTGATATATTATGTTATCATTTAATACACAAACCCCAGACTGACAGCTGACCTAGCTGGACTCCAGGTTCAATATAATTTGCTAAGTCATTCATTATAAATATCAAATGTCACATTTAAATAATGGACAATAAAGGTTTATAAGAACATCTGAAGGCAAGGAAAAAAACTGCTTTAAGATCTATAGGTGGTGATAATGTACACTTGTCATTAATTATAGAATTATATTTTTTATATATGTGTGTATAACGTGTGTGTGTATATGTATATATAATGAACATTATAATATAATTTAATATAATAATGTAATATAATGTAATGCAATCATTTATCATTTAATACACACACCCCAGACTGAGTATAAATTAAGCTAATTTGACAGCATTTGTGGCATAATATTGGTTACCACAAAATTATTTTCCACTTCCTCTTTTGGTTTAAAATGGCATAAATCTGGGTTATAGTGAGGCAATTAAAATGAAGTGAATCCACAAATGGTAATATACCTACTGTTCCTATAGTATAGTCACAAGATGTAAAGAATATGCATGTTAAAATGATTTAAGTGTGGGGGAAAACAGAAACAAATAAACATACAAAAATCACTCTTCTGTATAGTAGTCCAATTTATATCAAATATATCAAATTGTACAACTTTGTAACAATGAAATGCAATGCTGTAAAAATAAATAAATAAAATGGCTGTAAAGATTATGCTATGAACTTTTTGGCTCAAATAACACACACGTTTTAACAGAAGAATTAAAGAAGTGCTGTTATAAAATGATACGCTTCACATTTCTGCTTTTAAATTTTCCAAAGATTTGCCCTAGCCACATCCATTGTAAATGTATCACTGTTGCCTTTCAACATTTTCAAAAATAAGGTATGAGTCAAAATTATTTTTGTAGCAATCGTCATTACATTACAAGTGTACTAAGAAGAAACTCGACAAGAAGTACTACACCAAAAAGAGCTTGAGTCATCCTCACTAACCAACTAATTTCAGACAAATTATGAACCTGACTCAGTTCTGGCTTACTGACAGAGCTTCAGACACTATGTATTCAATAGCTGGCTCATGCTCATGCTCTGAGGAAAGATTTGGCCTCATCTAGACATTCTGTCCTAAGAAGGCTAAGAAGGTCAGATTGTGTCGTACATAGATCATATCGTTCTTTCAGCATGTACATACGT
>JAUZSZ010000086.1:15170995-15184262 GCA_034780575.1 Labeobarbus marequensis
CAGGTGAACTTGATCAGAACTCAGGTGAAAGAGATCGCTGTAATTGGGAGGTGGCAGAGCCTGGCAATTCTGTAACACTTCCTCTTTCATAGTATTAGCACAAAATAAACATGAATGTATATCTGAAGGTATCTTGCTTCATCCGCCGAAAGATGTCAACACACAACATTTTTCAAGTTCACTGATGTTAATCTACTCTCCTGTTTGGTTTGTTTGTCAGGCAAAATAGCAGATTTGGCTTTATGATTAGTCAGATCAGCTGTCAATCAAACTCCCAGCGAAGGGTCAATTGTCTCATAATAAAGCTGCTCAATGATAACATAAATTTGGAGGTGTCTGATAAACGTCTAGTTGGTTTATTGAGCCTGACAATCTGCGTGACTATAAATCCTGATACAAGATAAACAAGATATAATAAAAGGAATGTTTTGGCACATGCTGATATTGCTCAATGAGGAAAAAAATGACTCATGGAAGAAAACAATGGCTACTAGTTAAAGTGGCCAGTTGCAACATGATGCAGTGCAACAGATGTCACAGATTTTGTTCAGAATGGAATACTATTGTACTGCATACTGCATACTGTGAAGTGTACAGGGTGAATTCACGTAAATTAGGCCACCTTCTAACATTCAGCAGCATAATAAAATAATCAAAAGTTTGTGGTCAGTAAGATTTTTTTTATTATTTTGCAAGAAATTAATACTTTTATTTTAAAAAATGCACTGAATTGATCAAAAATGACAATAAATTTATTTGTAAAGATTTATATTCTCAATAAATGCTGTTCATTTGAAATTTCTTTTTATCAAAAACTGTAAAAAGGTCTATTAAAAAGGTCTATTCAAAAAATTTGAAAAAAAAAATTTGAAAAATTGAAAAAATGTATTCTTTCCGCAAAAATATCAAGCAGCAACGCTGATAATACATTGATACTAATAAATGTTTCTTGACCACCAAATCAGCATTTTAGAATGATTTCTGAAGGATTACGTGACACTGATGACTGGAGTAATGATGCTGAAAATTCAGTTTTTATTTTAAAATGACTGTTTTTACTTTTTGACCAAACGCACATAGCCTTGGTAAACCTAAGAGACTTCTTCCAAAACATTTAAAAACTACATCTTACCGACTCCAAACCTTTGGATAGTATTGAACATTTGAAACATGACACCTGTAGCATTCTGTGCATATAATTTCCCGGTACTGTAGTATGGCAGTCTAAATATACTGATTAATATATTATATATATATTATCTGTGCTTAGATTTCACAGCTGCAAGATGACAAAGAGCCACTTCCTTTTACTGAAGATGAGGACCTGATTGAGACCTATGACATCCAGCACTTGGTGAGCATCCCACATCTTTTTATTTTATAGCTTCAGTTATATAATTTTATCAAATTACTCAAATCAACAACCCACCAAACAAGTTTTTCTCTTTCATGTCTAGGCTATTTATGGACTTTCAAACTGAGGAAACACTGCCTTTGTTAAGAATCACTGGGAAAGACAGTCATCTCATCGATTCATTTGCTAATAGTGGGTCAGGAGACATCCTGGGAAGACTGAAATAGGAGCTAACAAAGACTTCAACATCTGAACTAGAAAAATAACAGCAACTGCAGCGTTTAAAAAGCAAGTGGAGTTTTGATTTTTACAGCCTCACTTTTGAGGCAATTACAAAACAACAAATGCCAGTCAACACAATTACAGGATGTGGAGGCCTGCCCGGTTTATCAGTATCAAGGCCCTTTTTGATAGACAAACACAATCTGTGTTTAAGAATTGTTCACCAGAAGTCTTATAGAAGAGGAACATTTGATATATGGAAATAAATCACCTGAGAAAAAGTAGTAATAAATTGCAATGTGTCTCTGTGTTTCATTGTTTCATCAGTCTGCTGACCCTGATTTGTTGTCAGATTGGCTATCACTATAATCAGAAACTAACAAAAGGTCTGTTATCAATTTTTTTTTTGTGACTCATGAGTGAGTCAAGCACAATTAACAGAACACCACTAACTTCCTGTGTTGATGTATTTCCCATTACAACAGGAAATTGGGGTGGAGCACATCAAAGGGCTTATTACTTTTTAAAAGAACCAATAGTCTTTAATTTATAAAATTGTGTAAATCATAATTTGCTGCTGCTAGTCAGAGGCAGGTGGTATTAGGGGTGTGGCATTTTCATTTTATAGACGATCTGATTGGTCAAAAATTTCTAGTGCAAGAGCTGTCATTAATTTCTCTCCATTTTCCTGAAAAAAAGAAAGACTAATGTTTAAACGTCCAAAGCGAATTTTATCAGCATGTAGGAGCACATGACCTCAAAGTAAGCAGATATGGACTAAATGTCACAAGTACAATTTTGATAAACAATGTTAAACATGAAGAAATCTGACCTATATAGACTACCATTTTATTAAAATGTCTGAAATTTCCCACACACATACACAGAAGGGAAATTACAAGCTCAATTACAAGCTCAACAAAAAAAAGCACTTGTTTAATTTCTGTTGACATCTCTGTGTTGCTCTACTTGGAGGCCTTTTGTGTACTTAAAACATTTAGTAACAGTAACTGAGCACATTAAACACACAAGAGTATGTGTGCCTGATACAAACACACACAAATCCCTGACTACTCACTGACAGACTGACCCTGGCTTTCTTAAGGTACATTGTTTTCTTTGCTTTTCTCTGATCTTTAGAATTACATTTAGTCATTTAGCAGACGCTTTTATCCAAAAGTGACTAACAAAGGAGGACAAAAGAAGCAATCAGTCTTAGTATTCGTATCAGTGCATAATTCAACTTAACACGAGAATGCACAGTAACAAATGAACAGAGGGTAACATGTGATTTAGCTTTAAACCAGAACAGCAGGTCACTTCTATGTCAATGACACATCTTTCCTAATAAATGTATGACTAATTAAATGTTAATGTGAGGCTTATGTTGTAATATGTGGATGACATCAGTGAAAGTGAAAATTGATTAATTACTGAAGTGAGGATTGACGTCTTATCTGGAAAGATCACACAGTTTTCATCTGATTATTATTATGGCTCTGGGTGTAAAGTCTATGCTGTCTAGTGTACCGACATATAATTTTTCCCCTCAGTGATGACGCATAAATAATGTTATGATAACGATACAAGGACAAAAGAAATGAGAAAATACGATATATTATATTTACATTACATATACAAGTAAATATTATCAAAAACAAATAAAAATGACTGGTGTTACTGTGTCTAATGCATCATTATATTCACCTGTATTACACACTGCCATTCAAAAGCTTGGGATCAGTGTGATTTTTTTAAAGAAATTAATACTTTTATTCCACAAAGGTGTATTAAATTGATTAAAAGTGACAGAAAAAAACAGAAAATACATTTATAATGTATAATAAATGCAATTGCTTTGAACCTTATATTCATCAAAGAATCCAGAAAAAAAAATTCAACACTGTTTTCAAAAGTTTTCAACATTGATAATAAGAAAAATGTTTCTTGAACAACAAATCATCATATTAGAATGATTTTCAAGACACTAAAGACCAGTGTAATGGCAGCTGAAAATTCCCTATTAGGTAAAAATGACATTTGAACATATACTAATTGAAATAATAATTCACAATATTACTGTTTTACTGTATTTTTTATTAAATAAATGCAGCTTTGGTGAGCATAAAAGACTTCTTCTTTCAAAAACATCTTACCCCAAAAAATTTGAACGGTATAAAATAAAATAGCATTTATATTAGATATTTTTCCTGTTTTACTGCTTGCAGGGTCAACAAGCATATCAGTATAGATCACCACGCTGGAATATAACCTAAGATATCAAGCACATCTTTTCTCTCATATCATGTTACTGATAAAGAGCAGTTGTATTTCAGCTCATCTATGCAGTTATCTAGTATTTACATTGTCATCTCTCAGTGTAACAGACACATCTCAAACCTCTTATATCAAAGAGCTGCCAGTTCTGATGCAAGCTACTGGAGCTAAAGAAAACAGAAGCATAAACTAATTTGATGATAAAAGCTGCAGGTTCAGACGTAAGCGAAAGGCTGGATATACTCATTCACAAATTTGATTAAAGGACATGATGACCAAATGTTTACTTTTGGAGGCAAAACACAACTAATACATAAGGAACAAGGTTAAACATTTATAACTGTATTATGTAAATTACTTAATGGTAATATATCAACTATTTTGAGCAATTTAAATTTGTTTATTAATGTAAAACATACTTATAATCAAACAGGTTAATTTTCCTTATTATTATTATTAATAACTGTATTATTTTATTAATATTAACAGCAAAATCATACTTAATTCTTTATAAAATATAATTTAAAAGTAAATCATAACGGAATTTATACTTAAATATTTTTCAATTTTATATATGTGACTGATTGTTAACAATGTAGCTTATTAACTGATGCATTTGCACGTTTTTTTAATGAATTACTAATATTTTTCCAACGTACGCTCACACACAAACACACCCGCATCAAAAATTTCTGAATAACAAAAATAGCCCAGTGATTAACATATGAATGTGACATTACTAATCATACACAGCTGAGGATTTGTAAGTAAATGATAAGAATTTCTAAAAGCAATGTCTTACAGAGAATCACATGCAAATGAACTTCAAACGATCTTCATTTCTAAGTGTCTCTCACAATTACAATGAATTGTGTGTCACGGAAAAAAAAAAGCTGCATAGATTTGCAAAATTTCTGGCATAATTTCCTAACGCGTCATAAGGAGTTCAGATTAGGCAACAGGAAGTTTGGTTGTACAAATTGTCTTATCAGGTGTGCTGTATGTAACTTGGATAAAAGCAACTATTAAATAACTGCTTACTAAAAATTACTTTTATTAAAGCATGAACTCATTAAGCATCAGGATATGACATGTAAATAATAACACAACGTCATTCTGTAGATGCAGCACACACAGTAACTAGTTAAAGAGGAGTTTCACGTCGTAACTGATAATATAAATCAATTAATTTAGAACAACTGAAATGCTGTTTTGATCAGCATCCTGAACTGGAACTAATATCAGTAAAAAAAAGTTGTAATAGCCAACATTTTTTATCTTTTATTTAACTTTTTTTTTGACACAATAAAAAAAAAAAAAAGAAAACTAATAGGTTTTCCACACTATATCTGCAATATCAAAAGATTTTGCCTTGTGAGGTATGAGAGGATTAAAGTAAGCAATATAAGTTAATAATGAGCGGCTGGCTTTTGCCAAGTTTTTATCAGAAAGAACAATGGTCATGGATAAGGTGGAGATGTGGTTGGCAAGGTAAAGACGGTATCTTGATAACTGTTAATAATTAAAGACATGATAAGTTTAATAATATATAAATAGACATGGTTTTAAAGATCTCAGACCACTGCAACTTTTGAAGCAAATCAGGGACAGCAAAATTAGAAATATCTGATATCTCACTGAACAGGTAGGATTATCATATTGCAAAAATAAACTGCTGTTTAAAAGTTGGGGGTTGGCAAGATTTTTTTGGTGTTTTTGAAATAAGTGCATTGGTGTGTTTTCCTTTTTTAAATATACTTTAACATGTAATTCTTATTATTATCAGTGTTGAAAACAGTTGTGCAGTTTAATATTTTTGTAGACGCCATGATACATTTGTTTTCAGGATTCATTAATGAATAGAAAGTTTAAAAAACAAGCATTTATTTGAAGAATTTTTTTTTTGAGACCATGTAAATTACTTTATTGTCACTTTTGATAAATTTATTGTTTCCATGCTGAATTAAAATATTAATTTCTTTTAAAAATGAAATTGTAGTATATATATGAATTTAATCCATTCAATTGGATAAAAACCATTCCACAGATAAAAAAAAATCAAAATCAAAAATCTGATTTAAAAAGGCAAAACCTATAAACGATGTAAACAAAAAGATAAAGCTAAATGCTCGATTTTACGAACAAAGGAATATAACCAGTCCTGTTAAACCTTCAAAGGATTACAGATTAAAAACAATAAGACTGAATATTATTTGGAGCTGCTGACCACAAACTATAGATCATGACAAGGTAACTGCTGACAAAAAGCAAAAATATCTTTATATACATGGAGACAAGTATCTTAAATTGGAATATCCCATGGAAACATCTACTGTATCTTAGAGATATCAAGCTAAATGTGTAGGTGGACACACACTCATCACGACAGGCATGTGAACTCACACTGCATGTGTAAATGATGTTTACTCATAGTGCGTTTGAGTAAACACCTCCAACTTACACAACATTTCTAAGATTATCAATATAAATACAAATGCAACAGATCCAGCTTGACAGTTGCCAGAGTTGTGGCAGATATTCAAGAATTACATTTATTTGGTTACCTCACATAGATCAGAAGGGTTTTTGCCCTAGCTCTACCGGCGCAAAATGCTCCGACCCTCAACACAGAAGTATTCAGTGACCAGACCACTTTACTCAGAAGACACCTTTGAAGACGAACATGCAAAAGTCTATCGGAAACACAAGAGACTGCTGGACCATTTTATACAGTACTTCACGTAAGCCTGATCTCTTAACATTTATTAATTATTAAATTATTTTATCTGTTTATTTTAATATTTTATTATTACTTAAATCTAATAGTACTAAATGTTATTTTATCATTACTACTATTATATATATATATATATATATATATATATATATAGTACATTGTTCTATATATCATTTTTATATATAAAATGTAATAATATACTATAGTAAAAGCAGATATAGTTACTTTTTAGTGAGTAATAACAGCCTCTAAATTTTTTTTCTTAATAAACTGAATTTATTATTTATTATTTGTTTGCTAGTTGCACTTCTGAACGTGCAAAGAATGCTGCTGTTTCTCTGCTGCCTATCATTGGATGGATGAAAATCTACTCAATCAAAGACTGGCTGTTGAATGACATTGTGTCTGGCATCAGCACTGGATTGGTTGCTGTACTACAAGGTAAAATCATATTAAGCTCTTATTGAAAGTTACTCAACAGGAACATTCACAATATAAGCTCAACTCTTGAAATAGATACATGATATTAGATTAGATATGATATCGGGCCGTAAGAATGTTACACTAGAGGAATGATTGTTTATCTTTATGAACTGAGCTCTGTGACTGATGTAAGTATCTACGACATTTTTAGCACATGTACAGTAACGAGCCTGAAGTTTCCTAACTTTCAAACAAAAACAGGAACAATTTTTGCATATGTCATCCATATAATTGTCATTTCTGATGGCCCTGAGTGAAACTGAAAATAGTGAAGGGGGTGTTGATAAAGGGTATAGTAATTGAATAAGGGCATCTTCAGATCAGATGAAGATTATTTAACTATGCTATCAGGAGTTGGTTAATAATTATCACCATTTTCCCCTCAGGACTAGCCTTTAGTTTGCTGGCATCCATCTCTACCTGGTATGGACTGTACGCTGCTTTTTTTCCAGTCATCATGTATTTTTTCCTGGGCACCTCACGACATATTTCTGTAGGTAAGTGCACTTGTGAACAGATCATGCGAATGAGGCAACAGCATGGTGTCACTGACACACTAGAACTGTCTAGCTGTTGCAAAACACTTCTGAATATAAAACTATAATGCCATTAACGTTTATTGTGACTGAAGTACCCTCTAATTTAGATCTGGCACAGTTGATCTCAATTAAAATACCTCATGGCCATAACATACTCGGCCAGCTTTTTCTACAGCTTCTTTTGTATTTCACTGGAGAAAGATTAAAATCTCCAAAATTATTTGTCAAAATTATATTTTAATACCTTATTAAAATAAAAAAGACAACAACAGTACCATACTATTTCATAGGTTCAAATGACAAAAAATACAACAACAATAATAAACAATATTTATTTTGCACATAAATAATATGTATATATGTATGTGTAAAATAAAATGTTTTATTATATATTACTGCACATTATTATTATTACTACAATGGATCATCCTCAGACCATCCTCGTCCAGCTATTTGCTACTAAGTACAGCTTTTGATTGAAATCTCCAATTATGCAATTATTATAAGATTCAAATGAGGGAAAATGACAACATTACTAACAAATTATGCTTCATAGGTTCAAATAATAATAATATTATTATTATAATAATGTGTTATATATAATGTATATGTAATATTTTATATTATTTCATAAGTTGGACTTGAATCAGACAGATGCCAAAAATATGCAATTATTTCAGCCTGTTTATTATGACATGCAATATACTGTAAATCTACTCACCATTAGTGTTGTTCTTCACACCAGGATCTTTCCCTGTACTGAGTCTCATGGTGGGGGCCGTAGTGACCAGACTGGTGCCCGATGAGGGTCTGCCTGCCAACATCACTGCTTTTGAGGGCCTGACGAAAGATGAGCAGAGAATCTTAGTGTCTGCCTCCCTCACTTTCCTAGTGGGTCTATTCCAGGTACATTAACCATCCTCTCATTATAAAACTTAAAAACAATTGTTTTGTTTTCAGTCACACCAATGCTTATCTTCGTTCTATTTGTTTCCAGCTTGGTATGGGGCTGCTGCAGGTGGGATTTATTGTCATGTACCTGTCGGATACTCTGATATCAGGATTCACCACCGCAGCTGCTGTTCACATCCTGATTTCGCAGCTCAAGTTTGTACTAGGACTGACTGTGCCGGGTTTCAGTGGACCACTGTCTCTTATACATGTAGGACATAAGACATTTTTCTTGCTCCTTGTGGCCATGATCATTTTGCTTAATTATTAGCTTGATTATTTCTACACTTTGAAAATGATAAAATTTCTCGTCCATAAGTAAAGAAAAAAAAAAAAGTAAAACAATAGTTGAAACAATATCTAACTCACAAACCCACAGCTTGCATTAAACATAAGCAATATACTGAGTTCAAGAGCGTTTGTAGTATTACAAGTTCTAGCATTATTTGTTTGAATGTAAATGTCCTGTACAACAATCTGTTTTTGTTTTTTTTTTGGTTTCTCTGCAGACTCTTGAGAGTGTATTTACCCAGATCACCACCACTAATATCCATGATCTGGTGACTTCAATTATTGTGATGGTGATGGTGTTGGGCGTAAAGGAGATCAACGACAGATTTAAGTCAAAGCTACCAGTGCCCATCCCCATAGAAGTCATTATGGTGAGTTGAGTGAACCCATTTCTGTACCTATATAACCTTTACCTTTTCTGTAACCTGACATTTAGAAAGGTTATTCATCTTTATGACATGATAAGGTTTATCAACCGATATTGACTGACATTTTTCAAACTATCATGCCAAGCACTGTATTTGTTCAAGTGCATATGATTTTCGAAGTGCACAAGTCCTTGTCTCATCTTATCTTTTGTGTTCAAATCAAGTTTTAAATGTCAAAATCATTCAAATTACATTTACCAACAGACCGTAATAGCATGTGGCGTCTCCTACGCATTCAACTTCAGCGAAAATCATGGAGTGGATGTGGTGGGGAAAATTCCAAACACGTAAGCATCACAATCTTCATAATATTTTAAAACAGTACTTATTAGGCTGTAATTTAAAGAACCAGTGAAATATGTTTTCCTTCTTGTGTTAACAAATTTTGTATTTAAATTTGGGGTGGAACATAACATAACTGGGGTGGACTTTAAAAAAAAAAAAAATTTGTTAAAAAAAAAACCCATAATAATACACATTTGTATTAGAGGATGGGGTGTTTTCATTCTAGAGAGCATTTTATGAGGATGAGTCATCAATATCTTTTGGTTCATTTTCCAAGGAGAGAAAGACTATAAATTTTAAATGCATATACCTGGTAAAAGATCATCTTGTCAAATTTAGATAGTATCAACGTGTCCGTATATAGAAAAAAATAAAACAAATCTGATTTTATAGGGTTCTTTAAGCCTAGCTGTTACACAGCAACAAAACAAATTCATATGCTTTAGAGCACAAAGATAACTGAAGAAAACTGTAGGTGGCATAAAAAATAAACAAATTTTCATCTGTCCAGGTTTGAGTCCCCAATCGCCCCCGACCTGCAGGTTTTCCAGACGACAGCAGTGGAGGCTTTCCCAATAGCTATTGTGGGATTTGCTGTGCCTTTTGCAGTGGCTAAAGTCTATTCTGTAAAGCACGACTACATTATAGATGGAAATCAAGTAAGCTCTCAGTAATATTCCATTTAAAATGAAACAAACAATAGTCTGTGGAAGAACATCTGCAATGACACATGTAATCACGCAGGAACTCATTGCCTTTGGGGCAAGCAACATCTTTGGTGGAGCGTTCAAGTCTCTGGCAGCCAGCACGGCTCTCTCCAGAAGTGCAGTTCAAGAAAGCACTGGAGGAAAAACACAGGTAAACAGCTCAAACTGTTTGCAAGCTTTTCTTCTTGGCTGGAACACAAAATATGATTTTGTGTATCAATTAGGGAATTTGTTTTCCAGCAACAGAAAAATACTGGCCTCTAGCGTTCAGAAAGAGTTTAGACATGTTGTGAATAATCATTTTGTAATTCTACTCATAGACTTAAAAGTTGTCAAAATACTTGTTTTTGGGTTCTTAAGATGCTTTTGAAAGTCTTTTATGCTCACCAAAAATACAGTAAATGAATATTATTTGAATACTGTTTTGTATTTTAATATATTTTAAAATGTAATTTATTTCTGTGAATTTCCAGCTTCTTTAGTGGTACATGATCCTCCAGAAATCACTCAAATATTCTGATTTGAGAACATTCCTTATCATTATCAATGTTGAAACAGTTGAGCTGCTTAATATTTTTGCAGAAACCACGATACAACAAAGTTGATGAATAGAAAGTTTAAATGAGTAGCATTTATTTGAAACAGAAATCCCTTGAAACATAATTGTCTTCACTTCCACTTTTTATCAAATTAGTGCATCTTTGCTAAATAAAGTGTTCATTTCTTTTTTTAAAATGTACATTTCAGATAGCTGATTTACTCTCTGCCATTATTGTTCTGGTGGTAATCTTGGGGATAGGGTTTTTGTTGGAACCTCTACCAAAGGTAGGAATTGAATTCAAAGTGTAAATCCTTTAAACACAAATACTGGCTTTAATAACAGAAAAAAAGATGTGATTTGAGGTAAATGTGGAGTTGTGCGATTGCAGTCAGTGCTGGGCGCAGTGGTAATCGTGAACCTGAAGGGGATGTTGATGCAGGTGGTTACAGCCCCTTACCTGTGGAAGAAAGACCGTCCTGACTGCGTAAGAGCCTCTGACATCTATATCTAAATGCAAAGAAGGGATTTTAGGAAAAGTGTAATCAAGTAGACAAACTTGAATGAGAATTACATTCTTGAATTTGATAACGTCGCAAATAATTTACCTGTCCAGTGGTATATCACTGATTTCTGTAATCGGTGTAATGTCCCCCTCTGTCATTTTCCTTCAGATTGTTTGGGTGGGGACCTGTTTGGCAGCTATATTCTTGGGACTGGACATAGGACTTGCTGTTGGTCTTGGACTGGAGCTCCTCACTGTGGTCTTTAGGGCTCAGTTGTAAGTGCTGACAGATCAAATTAACCAAATGAAATTAAATAAATAACAAAATGAGAGATAATTTGAATATGGTATAGATATTTACTGCTTCTTTAAAGATTTTGTGATTTAAGCAAACAAAGTTTTTTTTTCTAAGTTCTATTTTTAATTGATCCTTTCTGATCTTCAGTCCACGCTGCTGTGTCCTGGCTAATATCTCAGGGACAGATATCTACAGAGATCGCAAGGACTATGTCAATGTAAGTGTCCTCTTTGTTCATATTCAGCAACATAATCATTATGTTATTTCTATTACCTGTTACCTGGTGTGTCAATGCACATGATAGGCCAAGATATGGACAGTTTAAAAAACAGTGAAAAGAAGCAGATGGACGTTTGCTTTGGCTTCATTTTCTGTCTTTCTGAATCTCCTACAGATCTATGAGCCAGAGGGAGTGAAGATTTTCAGAATCCCATCTCCCATTTTCTTCGCAAATGTCGATTTCTTCAGAGACAAACTGAAGGCTGCTGTGAGTGCAGTAGTTTCAGTGTGATAACCCTGACCTCAGATAACATTAGTGGCTGATATAATAACAATCTAACTTGTTCACTTTGTGGCAGGTGGGCTTTAATCCTCTGAGAATCCTGAGGAAGAGGAACAAGGCAGTGAAGAAGATTAAGAAAATGATAAAGAAAGGGGAGCTGACCTTAACATCTGTACGTCTTGAGGTTATAAAAACATGATAACAACAAACAAGGACTTGATATGTAAATGTTAACAAATAAATGTTATGCAATATAGTTGTATTGTATCTAGTGCTTTGATACCTACATCTTAAATCTTATCATTTTGATATCTATCAAAGTTACTTAGATTTTTTTCGGCTATAGAACGGACTACAGACCACATGCTCAATGCCCATTGAGGAGTCAGAGGATGAAAGCAACATGGAGGATCTAGACAAGCCCACAGACTATTCAGATCTTCCGATCCAGGTGAACTGGAATGCAGAACTTCCTGGCAACATCCGAGTTCCTCCTGTGAACATCCACAGTTTGGTCCTGGATTCTCTGCAGTCTCATTCCTGGATATATCCGCACTCGAGGGTCTTAAAGTGGTACGGCAACTGTGTTCATTCTGAAAACAACGTTTACATTTAATAATTTGTGCTAATCACTAAACACTTCTGTTTACAGGCCTTAAAGGAATTTATACGCGTCAATGTTGATGTTTACATAGTAGGCTGTGACCGTAAGTGTTTTTTTCCTTTCAGATTGCAGGCTAAAGGGTATTCGTATTGTATCTACAATGCCACAGCTATTACAATATAGCTTAATTGTATGTAATAAGTAACGCTCACCTTTGACATTTTGTTTCCAGCGTATATCATAGAGAAGCTGAGGAACTGTAAATTGTTTGATGATGAAATCAAGATGTCTATCTTCTTTTTGACCATTCATGATGCAATGCTTTTCATTCATGAGTCCCATCCACCGAAGACCGTGAGCGAGAAGGTGAACAGTTTGGAGCTTGGACAAGCTTAATTTGTTCATCCAAAGATTAATTTGTTGTATTTATTTAAAAATGTATAATTATCAATGTGCATTGATTTGAACTTACGTAAACAGGTATCAGGAAGTTTCCAATATGAACACATTAACAGCGGCAGCACATCCAATGGGTTGAAAATCCAA
>JAUZSZ010000086.1:15204826-15217740 GCA_034780575.1 Labeobarbus marequensis
AAAACAATAAAAGGCTTGAACTACTTCAGTTGTGTGTAATGAATCTAAAATATATGAAAGTCTAATGTTTATCAGTATATTACAGAAAATAATGAACTTTATCACAATATGCTAATTTTTTGAGAAGGACCTGTATGTGTCAAGACCATTTAGTGGTTTCTTTAAATGTACATTTACACGTAACAGTCTGCCATTATACACACATACGTACAGTAAATATATTTACAAACACTTTATAGAGAGAGAGAACATGAAAATAAGAATTAATTGCATTTATCAGCAAAACAGCCAGGTGGCGTTGTGAACACCAAGGTCCACTGGCAGCAAAGTGGCTGGGGTTCAAAGCAAAAGTAAAAGGACAAGAAAAGAAACAGTAATTTACGTGCAAAGCAAAAGCCATAAAACAAGTTAACTGGCCTACAGATGAATAAAGTAATCATAAGAAGTACAACACTGGTCATTACTGAGCACACAACACAAAACTTGAGATGGAAGGAGATGGAACCCATTGGGGTTTTGAAATGTAAGAAAGGTCCAGATCCTCTATGTATGCTTTTTGGTCCAACAGACTGAGCTCCTGCATCTAAATGGTTCAGATCTGTGTTTAATGAATGAATGTAGTGATATAAGACCATTTAGTGTCCTCTGTTGGCCAGAAATGACAGTGACACCCATAGCTGCTTCCTGAGTGTAAAGCTGCAGGCGATCACTGTACTGACACACATCACAGGAAGAGACCAAGATTAAAGGACGCTGCTGTAAGTCTGAGAAACTATTTATTATTAGTTTATATTACAAATAATACTAACAACAAACCTTCCTCATATTAACACTATATCTTGAAATGTTGCAGGGCGGCGTCCATTTTAATCTACAAACAAGGTATGATCTTGCTTTTGTTTTCCATTATGCACCTGTCCTTTGTTATCAAGCCAAATGGGAACATGTTGACAGCTGACAGTAAATAAGTGCATGGTGAAACTTACCATTAAAAACATACAAATATTTCTATATTAAAAATATATCTTTAAAATATTTAGCAGCATGCCTGAGGATACAAACTAGTACTCTGTAATTATCTAAAGATTGACATATTTAAATAAAAAAAGTTTTACTATTTAAGTTCATATTAAGTGATAAAGAAAGCTTTTACAAATGTAAAAGTCAGAAATTAAGATTGTTTCAAATTATTTTTGATGTTTTCCTGGTCTCAGAATGATGACTGAGGTCTCCAAAAAATTCTGCGTCACAGTTTATTTTGACATAACAGTCTGTATGATTACACAAAAAACATTATTCACACTCCATTTTAGGTTTTATGTCGATAAACCATGTACCTGTTCAAAAAAAGATGCAGTTTGTTCGGCTTTGAGCAGTCTGGCTGATTTGAATGAGCATTTGCATCAAACCTGATGTTTTCAACAGTCACATGAAGGAGAATGAAAACATGTTTGTTTTTCTCCTACTAAACCCTCATAAATGATAAATGTGTTGATTATTTATACCATAAATAATCAAAATGTATTTTAGTCACATTCTCTTTCATAACGTCAAATAGCGAAAGTAAGGCCAAAGGCGAGGACTGAATCAGCTTTATGGTGCTTTGTGAACTGTGCATGTCTACATCCCTCCATTTTTTATAACCACAGAGACCAGAGTCCTCTAGCATTGCAGGAAGTTGTGTTTATGGCTGCAGGTGTTTTTCGAAACTTGATTGTATGGGCAATGATGTCATGTTCTGTGGCAGCAACAGACAAAGACACACCCAGTGTCCTCAGGTCACATGGCCCGTGTGTTTACAGAGTGGTAGTAGTTCGTTGAAAGCAATAGCTACAGGATCAGGTCACGTGAGACCACAAAGTCCTCTTCCTCCACACAAACAAAATAAAGAACCGCAGCAGAGAAAGGAAACAGAACATTGAGTTTAGGCAAATGCATGGTTATATGTGATGCAAGAGAAGGCTGAATTAGTTTCATAAACATGATCGCACACCTTTCAGAACACAATGGTGGAAGAAACGAAACAGCGAAAAAACGCCACATCCCTCCAGGCTGGACCTGGTGAGGTAGACCACAACACTCGCTATAACATCAATACGAGGTAATTATTTGTTCATAAATGTTATTTTGTAAAATACAATACAGTATTTTACACACAAGTCTTTTTGGTCTGAATAGCAGAGTTTCCCAGCGTATTGGACGACAGCTGGCTCTGATAGGGGACGAATTGGACTACAAATGGCGTGAACAATTGCCCCTCCAATGGCAGCCACTGAATTTTGGGATTTATCCTTATGTCCTAACCAGGAGAGCGTTCTCTGGGTGAGTTGAGAGCATTTAAGGTGTTTCAAATGAAGATACTGAAAAATATGAAAGAGTTAATGAAACTGTCTTAAGCAGGATCTTCAACAATGTCTGGGGGTCTCAAATTATGCCAATGTTGAGGACATCCTGGCTGGTTCCACAGCTTCAAAATGGCTGTCAGGAGGCCAAGAAGTGGGCAGCTTTGGTATGGACAATATTGATTTTGTCTTGGGTAAAGAAGTCTCAAATGCTCACCAAGGCTGCATTTATTTGATTTATTTGAATATTGTGAAATATTATTATTATCAGTATTGAAAACAGCTGTGTGCTTAATATTGTTGTGGAAACCACAACATTTATTTTCAGAATTCTTTGATGAATACAGAGTTCAAAGGAACAGTATTTATTTGAAATAGAATATTATTTTAAATGTCTATACTGTCACTTTTGATCAATTTAACCTCTCCTTGCTGAATAAAAGTATTAATTTCTTTCAAAAACTGAAAGAACTTTTGAACATTAGTTTATTTAAAGTCAGTATTTGACGGTTCCCGCAGTTTTTGAATGCATTTCTATAAATTTTCCTTCCTTTTTTTTGAGATTTTTAAAGAATAATTGCACAAAAGCACAATTTCTAGACATACATATTGTAGAGCCATGAATAACAATAAAAAATATATATATTTACTACAGAAATTTCAATGACTGTTTAGGATTGTTCATTTCAATGAATTTCTTAGGCTTAAAATTTACAATAAAAAACTTAATATTTTAAATTTGACTGTGGGAACCCTGGTTTTTAAGTGAAATTGGTATAAACTACTAAATAAAAAAAACTAATTTTTTTCCTTTTTTAAATTTTTTTTTTTATATCTTTTCTCAGGTATCCAACTTGCACATTTCTGACTGGTCTCGCAGGACCACATGCATACTAGCATCTGCTTTACTTCTGGTCACTGTGTTTATCTTCCTTATAACTTGGAAAGAATATGAAGGCTGAATATGACATTGAGGGGGTCAAGAGCTGGTCTTTGGCTAAAATATAACCAAGGCTGTTTTTTTTTTTTTTTTTTTTTTAAGAAAACTGCTTATTTTACATTCTCTTTTATAACCGATTTGAATGAAGTGCTGGTTCACATATATAAGTTCATATATGTGCAGGTTTTTGCAAGTCAAAGATAGTTTTCTATTGCTGGATAATTGGGCCAATGAATTGTTACCTCTTCCTCTAAAAGCATTTCTGCACTACTAAAGGAAGCTGGACTTTCCAAACCAACAAACGCAATAAAATTTTTAAAAAGAAAACACAGTGTTTGACTTTTTTGTATTTATCTGAAAGAAGAAAACCAAATGTAACATGTTTTACTGCACATCACTGATCAGCCCTATGGCAATACAACATCTACATGCGTATAGTTCTTGAAGGCTTTCATGTTGCATTTCTGTAGCGTTGAGCCCAATTGTCTACCAGGTCCCACCTCATAGGTGTGAGGAAATTCCTGCCCCTGGGCTCTTTCATAAATCTCATGTAGCGTCTGCTCCCATTTCACCGGAGACACCAGCTGTTTGGCCAGCTGATTGCGTACGTGCTTGTCATGCATGTAACGCTTGCCGTCCACATTGGAGTGCACAGTGATCTCTGGCCGCCGTACCTCTATCTTTCTGAGGACGTCTCTCAGAGGCTCGACGGCTGGCTCCATCAGTGTGGTGTGAAAGGCCCCGCTAACCGGCAGTAGTCGTGTTCTCATGAAGTTCAGCTCTCTAGAATGATTTTGAAGGAAATCCAAAGCCTGTGTGAGAGATTGATTGTTAAAAGCACAGCAGGGGTTAACAGTCAGGACTTTCTCTTCTCGGAAATTCTACATGAAATCAAAACATACTTTTTTTTAAAGCACATTTCTGGCCTTATTGTAAATGAATCAGCAAAGTTCAATAGCTAAAACAATACACCTAATATATTTTACATGAACAAAGCTCATGTAAATTGCATCGATTCTAAATAATGGATCTTACCTCTTTGTGGCCAGCTATTACTCTCCCATCTGGAAAAAGATAGTTGGCAATGGCACACACAGGCTCTCGGATACCGAGAGACAAACACTGCTCCCTAGCTTTGACGCAGGCGTATTTGTAGTTGGCCTGAGGTCGGCCAATCACAGACAACATGCCACTAGGTACTAGGTCAGAGGCCTTCTGCATTGTCTCTGCCCTCACCTTTACTGCAAACAAAGCTGTGAGCAGATAACAGGACCATTATGATAAATGAATATGGGTGAATCTTCTAAAAACTGTCAGTAAGATGTTCAGGTTATATTTCACCCCAAAATCATATAGAAAAGCATATAGAAGAGACTACTTTTTGGTATGCTAAGATTTTGTGGAATGTGAGACTATTTTTATTACAATGCTTCTTACAGTATTGCAAAAAAAAACAACAACTTATTACTATGATGATAAAAACTATGTATGATGTGTACTCACACATCATAATAGTTTTATTATACTGCCTTTATGCTGATTTCAAAGTTATAATAATAAATAAAAATAACAGTTGCTTGTAATGAAATTATCTTTGAGAATAATGCCAATAATAAGAACAATGAGAATAATATACATATATGTGTGTATAAATATATAATTTTAGTTAAGGTTTTAGCCATTTCGTTTTGTGCTTTTGTCATTTTGATTCTTGTTAATTCTATTGAAGTTTAATTTATTTCTATTTCAGTTTTAGTAATTTTAGTACTTCAACATTTAATTTCAGTTAGTTAGCCAAGGCAACATTTTCATTTAAGTTTTTAAGTATAAGTTTGTAATCTAATAGGTATTTTTAGTATTTTTTTATTTTATGCAAAATACAATTTATAAAATATGAAATAAAAAACAACTTTAAAAAATGAATACTTTATGGGAATATATAATTTCTTTTGATTTTGGGGATAAATGTGATCTGGGTATGACTCACAAATCTATTCAAATAGTTAATTTTCTATATTTAAGAAGCTTTACCTTCAGTGAAGTTCATTGCACCAGAGAAGACCAAAGCAGCAAATTCACCAACACTGAAACCTGCTGCAGACACACAGCTCTCAATAGCCTATAGATGGGGGTCAATGAGTTTGACATTAATATCGACCACATATTAATCATACATGCATGACACTGGCAATCCTAATAGATTAGCTGTCGACTGATCTTGTAGATAACTTACAGCAGGATTTTCATGGTTCAGTCTTTCCACAGCAGCCAGTGAGCAGACAAACACAGCTGGCTGGCAGTGAACAGTCTTCATCAGATCTTTCTCGGGTCCATTTAGGCACAGAGACAGCAGGTCATAGCCAAGCACCTTCTCAGCTACAGCAAACATCTCTTTGACATTTCCATACTTCAAGAGTCCTTTTCCCATACCGACAAACTGACTCCCCTGCCCGGGGAACAGCAGGACAGACGCTTTGCCCGGAGCTCGCCGTGTTCTCCTGGGCTTCTCCTCAGGGCTGGACCGGCTGTCATCAGAGGAGATGGGAACATCTGACAGTCTTCTGCAAAGGTAGACCGCCGCCTTATTCCGAAAGAGGCGAACTCGACTACAACAACTGAGAGTCACGCTGAGGTTCATGATAAAAACGTTTTTGTTGAAATGAAATTCAACACATAATTTTCAAATTTCACTCTTAACTGAGAGCGGAGGTCAAATACAAACCACTCTTGTTTTGAAGCGTCACAGAAAGACGACGCGCACTTGTGTCACACGAACAGTAGAGTATTTCTGCTATATCATGGTTTTATTAGATTATATCAACATTTAGAAAGTCAAAATCGTTATTAAAAATTCAGCAGCACTCTTGTTTCCCACATGTCATGCGTGTATTTTCCTTCTACTCGTATATCGTGTGTAGTCTGGAAAACGACAAGCGCACAGCGCCATCTAGCGTACTGGAGGTCATAGTCCATGTTTATATCTTTATACGCCCTCAAAATATAAATACAGCATTTGTATTAATAAAATATATGGAAATATTTATATAGTTACAAAAATTAGGTCGTTTCTAGGTGTCAGGAGAATAAGTTGCCACATTTAAATGTTTTTTTTTTTAGATGTTATAGTTTTATAAAGTTGATTACAGTAGCCTATCTGTTTGAAAGAATAATGGTTTGATATTATATTGGCCTGTTACGTTTAAGATTTCTGCAGTTTTGTGAATTTCATGATTTATTGTTCATCAAATTTGATTGAAAGGTCATTAAATAGTCAAAAATAAAATATTAGACTTCATGACCACTATTAGTCAACTTTTCAAACTATATTATTATATAACTGTAAATTATATTTCTAGTCAATTTTAAATGATCTATCTATCTAGGTTTGTCTACAAATAATATCTAACTAAACTTGTGCCATGTAGGCTACATAATGTTTGTCTTTTTATTTTGAATTAACTGTAAAGTGTTAGTGACAGACGTTACTAAATGATGGTGTATTCTGAAGTGATGTAAGGTCTGAAATCACAGGTTAGACTGCAGACAGCATCTGAACATATCATCAGTGGATAAAGGACTGGAGTACATGTATACAAGACCAGTATTTTTCATCTGCAGAAAACCATATTGCCAGAACCCATCCATTATGTTTCTGGGAAGTGAAAGATGCACGTCATCCAGTTCCTTTTTCATGCACCACATACTAGACTTCCGTTATTCTCCATTCAATCTTAATCAGTTTCTAATACCTTTGCAGCAAATGCGTCATCATGGTAGAGAGTAACTTAAACGGTTTCGTTTTTTATTGGACTGACAGAAAATGCTGAAACAATACACAAAACATTCAAGTGGCAAAACTGGCTTCTTGGGAGCCCTTGCAAGGCAATCCAATTTATTAAACTACAGATGCTCGGTTATACAAAAATTGCACCACTTTTAATTAAGGCTTTTAAGTTGACACTTGGCCACCCACCTACCCACCCTTCCTCGACCCATCAGAAGCAGACGATTTTGCGTTTAAATACTGCGCCTCTGTCTCAGTCCTGGTCCTCTATTTTCTTCAGTTGTTTCCCTCAAATCCTAAAAAGCATCAAGGCATTTGCTTGCAGTAATCAGGACTACATACAACTCGTAATGTTAACCTGTGTCCGCTGTCGCTCGGACACTCCCTAGGAGTTGTATTCTTCACTTTACACAGTGCAAATCCTCAAAGCATTCATAAACAATTCATTATGTGTACATACCGCATGCTGCACCCTGTAAAGAGTCATTTCGATGTTTGAAGAGACCAGTATCGAATGCTACAACTGCGCATTCGGCTCTTTTACGAACACTCTTTATGATTGCACTTGATGTACAATTAAGTCTTTTAATTTTTTTGAATCAATTCTTCCCATTTTTTCTCACTTAACACAAAGTCCCCACACCCCACATTCAGTTAATCCAACAGTAACGAAGACAGAAAACAGGGCAAATTATTACAAAGTCGAAACAGTCACTAACAGACATCTTTTCCTCACTCTTTACTGACAGGATGCAATATTTGGTTTTCATATCCTCAGTTTACACCAGATGCATCAGCAAGCAAGGGGAGAAGGGCAACGTTCGAGTATAGTTTGTTGTACATTTTGTTGTTCCTGCATATTAAAAACCCCAATTCTTTAAAATATATACTGTATTTATGTCCTACATTTGATCAGGATAAGCTTTGTCGAGAGGGATTTGACTATTTATTATGAGACCATCCAAAAGATGAGCTTCAGACGATATTAAAACTAAATTGTTAAACCACTTATTTGTTTTAATACCCCTTTTTGAAAAAGCCTGCTGTACAAAGTTCTTTCTAAACAAAACAAAGAAACCCGGCATGGCGTATGAGATGGACCTAAGATCATGGAAATGAATCCTCAGGAAAAATAAAGAAAAAGAGACATGAAAAGGTCTTAACACGTATTTGAAGGCAACATCGGAGGCTAAGGACAATGATAGTGACAGAAAAAAAAATTATATTTTTGAACTTTTTACATGTACATCACTCTATCCACAGGTTTTTCCTAAGGTAAAATTCATCAATAGCTGTTGTGAATATAACATCTCCATAGAGCAAAAATCTAGTAATTTTATAAAAGAGAAAAAAGGCAGAAGATAAAGAAATCATGTTTAGAATAAAAGCAAAACAAAGTTACAAAATATTCATCAACAAAACAAAAGGAGTGAAAGTTAGCTGTAAGAATGGTTTATATAGGAGCTCTTTGGACTTCCTCTCCTCTCTGGCTAAAATAGTGGTGCTTATAAATATTGTAATTGCCATGGCAACGTGCACAGCCTGGTTAAACATTCCCTCCTTACATTTACAACGGTGGCTGTCTCCGGTAGCGATAACACTGCATGTAGGCTCTGTATTTTTTAAAATTCTTTTTGTCTAGCTCTGTATTCATTTACTCATTTAATTGTTTTATTCAGCTGCATACAGTTAGAATATATATTTATATATTTATATGTAAAAATCTCTTTCTCGCGACATTGTGATGATGGTTATCTATGTGCAAAAAACTGTCATGGTACTGTAGCCTTGAATCCACTGGTTGGTTGGTGGTTGGTTGGTTGTTGGTTGGTTGGTTTGTTAAAGGGGCATCACCACATAGGAAAGTCCATTCGATGTTAGGTTTTAGTAACGTCGGAATGCTGGCACTGCTGAAAGACACAGCAGTAAATCAGACCTGCAGGACGACAGGAAGAAAAAAAGGGTGGAATAAAAGTGCAATTACTTTTATATTTTAACAGAACCCATTTTTCGAAAAAAAAGAAAAAAAGGGGGGCTTTAGAGCATTGATTGTGATGAGCTGTCAATCATTTTTGCTTAGCTAATCATAATTGATATCCTACCTGGCTCAGAGCAAAAGAACAGCTGTATATTAGAGCAGCTGGCAGGTGGACTTTTTGCGTGCCTTTCCAGGTACTGGAGTTTTCCTGTTGATTTGCCGGACCAGGTCATAGAAGATCTGCATAGACACACAAACAAAAGCATTTCTCAGTGAATACATATACGTGACATCAGACTAGATGTGTTTATTTCAGAATTCACAAATTTTAAAGTGTCACTTCAGCTCCAAAACTGTTTTGTAGTGTCAACTTGAAATTACTAACCTTTGATATTCAATGCATATTATGCAAAGTAGTTTTTACTCTTTAAATAATTATTTATAAAATAAAACCAAAATTAAAAAAAGCACAACAAAAACCAAACCAAAACCCAAAAACCAAACCAAAACAAAATAATAAGACCATGATCCACTGACCCACATTTCAGTTTCACATTGACAAAAAAATAAAATCAATGGCTGTCCTGACATATTTGTGACCCTAGACCACATAACCAGTCATAAGTGTCAATTTTTCAAAATTGAGATTTCTACATCATCTGAAAGCTGAATAAATAAGCTTCCATTGATGTATGGTTTGTTATGATAGGACAATATTTGGCCGAGATACAACTATTTGAAATTCTGGAATCTGAGGGGGCAAAAAAAATCTAAATACTGAGAAAATTGCCCTTAAATTTGTCCAAATGAAGTTTTTAGCAATACATATTACTAATCAAAAATGAAGTTTTGATATATTTACTGTAAGAAATTTAAAAAATATCTTCATGCAACATGATCTTTACATAATATCCTAATGATTTTTGGCATAAAAGAAAAATCGATTATTTTGATCCATAAAATGTATTTTTGGCTATTGCTACAAATATACTCTAGCGACTGGTTTTGGGGTCCAGGGTCACGTATGTGTGTGTGTGTGTGTGTGTGTTTTATATAAACTAATAAATAATATGACAAGCACACAACAAAACAAAGTTACACTAAGATGAAAACTGAAAATATAAAATTAAAAATCAAATCAAGATAAATAAATATTATAAAAATATTATACTATAAAAGTATAGAACTATAGAACTGTACTATAAAAATATATTTTTTAAAAATACTAAACTAACACTAACCAAAATTTGAATTTCTGGGAGATTTCTTTATTTTATTAATATGTTTAATTTTTATTAAATGAAATCCTAGAATTTTCCAGAATGAATGAATGAACAAATTAATAAATAAAATAAACAAAAGAAAGTTTGTTTGCATATGTGTACATTTTATTTTATTTTATTTTTTATTTTTTGGAGGTCTGTTAACAATGAACTATTTCCAAATTCATGCTTTCTCCAGATGTTACAGACCTCCCCTTTTCCATCTCTTCATTATTCATTTCTCTCTTTCTCTATCTCTATTCCTACACAACTGAAGATGTAGGCTACACTAAATGTGTTTGCCCTGTGACAGTTGGCCTTAACAGTTCCCATGTCAAAAGAAAGCCATTGTTAGGCTCACAGCTGCCTCCCAGAGTCCCTAAACATTTTCCCTGTCTATTTAGCCTGCTGTGTGCAGCTCATGGACTTCACCATCATGTTGCAGTAGTTTAGCCATCAGTGGCCTGAGAGAACAACTGTAATGGCTCTAATGGCCCTGTCCATTTAGTGGACCTCATCTCCACAGTCATTTCCTTGCTTCAGAGGCAGTGGGCAAGGGTTGCTTAGGTATGTGTGCGTGTATTTAAAAGTTTTGCTTGTTTATGTATTTATTCTGCACGCTTGTGGACAGATCTGTTCAGGCGAAGCTCTGGCATGTTTCAGCGGTTTTATGGATTCCTAAGCAGGCGAGTGTTCCGTCAACCGGCAAACTATCCAATGTTAAATGGTTGGGCTTGCAAAAATAGACTGGCGCACACACACACACACACACGCACACACAAACAAGTGCATACAAAACATTTAAGACCGGAAAGTGAGTGTTCAACAAGCAGTAAATAAAAAATAAGGGCAAGTTTGTTTGTGTGTGCGTATATACATCTGTTTGTGTATTTGTTTGTATTAGCCTTGACTCTTTCCTGTTTCAGAGCTTGAGAGCAATAGAGCATGGTTCGTTTCATCAGCTTCTAATTGTGCGTCATTGCTTTCTTCACATTATCGAATTATCAATTTACTTATAATAAATCACCACATAAATAAAGAACAAGAAAACTTTCACACTTCACTTAATGTACTACATTTCAGGGTTTTAATGAGTTCCACTATTTCAGGGATAAAAAAAACTTGTTTGAATAGACTTTTTAATTGAAAACTCATTTCCACAACATAAAACTGCAGGTCGGAGGACCAGCTGGTGGTGGGTCTGGGTCTGGCTTGCTTGGCAGCTCGCTGCCACTGATATGGAGAATTATTGTAAAACAGAAGGGATGAAGAAGCACATGCCAGAGGGCGATCAGATCATGGCTCCTTTTTTTTGCCTGACTGCCTCAGAAGTCTCATTCAACTCTGAAACTCTCTGAGCTGAAGCTCCATATGGCAAGCAGGACCTTTAGTGATCTGTCAAGCCACTTACTGTCCACGGAGCAAGTTTCATATGTGCATTCTGTGGCCTTCGAGAGACTCTGAACTACTGAACTGAGGCAAAGAGTTGTTTGTTTTTAATAGCGGCTCATTAGATGTCTAATGAGCCCTTGAGGCTTAACAATTACACAAGTAGAATTAAGTTTAAATGGAGTTTTTGGATTACCTCAGTCATTAAATTGTACCAGTATGAGTCTGATGCCGAGACAGAAGACAAGAAAATGGATGCTCAATAGATGTGAATGTGAGATGTTGGTTTCACTCATGATCCAATTATGATATTGCGATGTGGGTCAATCACATATAAGAGTGTCCATGATAAACTAAATTAAAAATCTAGTTTAAAACAAGTCAAGTTTGCAGAAATGTACTCTTTGTATTCATGTTGGTTTTAGATTATTTTGCAAAACTTGTATACCATTTTCAAGAAAAGTTGCAACAAAATAATTCTTGTGATCTGAATTCTTGTGAAATATCATGTGATCTGACCATCAAGTGAAAAGTAATTCCATTTCCAAATAAATGTTCTTTTAAATGTCGTATTTATCAAAGAATCCTGTAAAAAATGTTTTTAAAAGTTTCCAAAAAACATTCAACTTATATTAGAATGATTTCAGAATGATCATGTGACATTGAAGATTGGAGTAATGATGTTTAAAATTCAGCTTAGCCATCACAGAAATAAAATACATTTTAAAATATATAGAAAACAGCTATTTTAAATACTTATAATATTTCACAGTTACTGTTTTTACTGTATTTTTGATAATAAATGCAATTTTGGTGCACATAACCCTAGTAAGAAAGTATTATATTAAAAATAATTTATTTCTTACTAAGTATAGTTCAAATATATTAACATATATAACTGATACATTGCTGGAGACTTACTGATATAAAAATTATAATTAAACTTTCTTTGGAGTAGTGCTTGTGCACAATGCACATTTCTTAATATTAAGTCTAAAATGTGTTATAATATCAGTACTGATGAGGATTGTATGATCTTTGAATAATATTGGTCTTTAAATGCAAGATATTTAAAGTGTACCAAAAGTATACTTGCAATAGTTCCACTTTAGTGCAATCAAATAGACTTCATTATATTTTTGGTTGGACTTCAGCACTACTTCTGCACAATTAACTGAAATTACTTCCAATTTAGCAAACTTCATACCAGTTAGTATAC
>JAUZSZ010000086.1:15272729-15283114 GCA_034780575.1 Labeobarbus marequensis
CATTTATTCCTGTGATTGAAGCTGAATTTTCAGCATCATTAATCCAGTCTTCAGTGTCACATGATCTTTCAGAAATCGTTCTTATATGCTGATCTGGTACTCAAAAAAACAGCCTATTATGTTGAAAAAGTTGTGCTATTTAGTGCAAGTTATAATATTTTTATAGAAATATTGATGCGGTTGTTTCAGGATTCTTCGATGAATACAAAATTTAAAAGAGCAGCACTTATTTGAAACTTCCGCTTTTACTGACTTTCACTTTGACCATCTCCATCTAATGGATTACAGCTGAATAAAATGAGTGTGTGTGTGATTGTAATACCTCAAATTGTTGAACGATATTGTATTTACCACAGAATGTTCAAGCTGCTATTTTGCACCAGTCGTATGGAGCACTTTATTTTATGTTTTATTTTTTTTGTTGTTGTTGGTTTTTTTGTTTTTGTTTTTTTTGGAGCTTGACTTTGTCACCATCCACTTTGAGTGTACGAACAAAACCTTCTTCAAAACCCTTCCTTTTGTGTTCCACATTAGAAAGCACGTCTTACAGGTTTAGAACAACGGGTGAGTAAATATTCTGAAATAATTTTCATTTTTGTGGTGAACTATCCCTTTAAATCCACAAATCACTGCACAGCAGGCTTAGTCTGGAGTTAAGATGGTTGAAAGGCCCTAAATATCACATCCTGTCTCTTACCTGGACTCTTGTCAAGGAAAAGGCAGCAATGTGTCTGCAGTATCCATGGTAACACCTGTGGCAGATGGAGAAATGAAGATAGAAATAGTACAATGGAGTAAATTTCACACACAGAGAACGAGACCATCGGTGAATGGAGGGAAGAGGATGAAGAGATGAGATAAACCATTTCCCTGTGACAGGGGCCATGCTAACTCAAGTTAATGAACTCATCGACCTCCTGACTTTGCATTTGAAAAAAAAAAATCACATACATCTCCACAATTCACAGCTTACTCCTTAACCCTCGGCATACAAATGAATACTACTCTGCACTTATTCTGGTAAAATGACACAAAGCATTGACTTATAATATTTGAGATGCACATGAGGTCATCACTGTTTAGCACTGGCAACAGCAGGTGGGTTACTTAAAACATTAATTAAGAATATTTATGGCACCAGCAGAAACGTCTGTAGTCTTTGGAATGGCACGTGAATCATTGCCATAATCTTATAAGTTAAACGGTCTTGGCTAGAAGTCAGACGCTAATATAGTTGATTAGAAGCCTGTTTTATTTCCATCAGCACCAGCTGCAATACCTTTTTCAGAGCTGACATTCTCCAGAGGCTCGTAGCATCGCTTCAGTCCTTGATGTGAATGCGGATGGTGTTTGTAAGCACACAGGAACGGGCAGGTGTGTATCAGTAGTCCATGGTTTTAATATACACACATGTGTTCATCTGCAGTGCGCTCGCATCAGCAGAAACCCCGCAGACCCTCCGCATGATGCGCCGGACGCTCCTATAAAGCACTGGTGCTTCTTTTACTACATAAACTGCCTTATCACAACTGTTTTCTTCATCTGATTAAAGACACAAAATCAAGCTCATAAAGACTGAAAGTGGCCATGGTGGAGAGACGTTCAAATAAAGCGTCATTGCAATAAATAACTTGACAACTTTTGAGGCGCTTCGTCCACGAGGGGGAGCCATAGATAGATAGATAGATAGATAGATAGATAGATAGATAGATAGATAGATAGATAGATAGATAGATAGATAGATAGATTCGATGACTCAGTTTGAACAAGAAGCTATATTCAAGCTTCTCACACAACTGGCCTCTTATGAGTAACCTTGTTTGCATCATTGAAGTGATGAATTAGATGATTTAGAAATGGCTTGAGAAGGAGGAGAATCAAGGATTGAAGGAAATCAGCTTCCTTATAGGAGAGGAAATAACGTTATAAAATAGAAGGTCTGAGTATTGCTGTAAATTATTGGATTTTAGCGGCACAGAAGCTCCTCAGAGGACCGACTCTAGGCACTTAAAAAGAAATATCCAACTGCACAGACAATACCTTTTTTTTTCCATACATCCTCCCCTCCTCGACAACATCTTCAGCTTAAAACTTAAAGATTCTCTTTGCTATTGACTCTGGATGGCTTCCAACTGTGTCCTGCTCCCCAGCACAATGGAGGTGGGATGGTGTGCGTCTGTAAATCCTTTCCACAGACTTTTCCTGGTGTCAGATTGAGTGAATGTTTGAGAGAGGCCAGGCGAGATAGGACACTTCAAAGGGTCCGATGCAGCGGTGTGTTTGTACAGGCATACCAGCCCTGTGCCCGTTCTGATTCAGAGAAGAGATAGCTGCTCGCAATAGCTTTGATGCGCTCGCAGGACATAATGCATATGGAGGAAGATGGGATTGAGAATAAGGATGAAGTCATGGCGTCATGGTGCACATTGTCTAGTCAGAGTTAGTAAGTAGAAGGCTAAACTAGAATCCAGACTGATGCTCTCAAACTGTAAAACTGTTCAAACTGTTCAGGCTGTAATTGACTGCAAAGGATTTGCAACCAAGTATTAAAAAGTGAAAGTTTGATTTTATGATTATTATTCCGTCCCATTACTTTTGGTCCCTTAACAAGTGGGAGGCACATATGCAAACTGTTGTAATTCCTACACCGTTCACCTGATTTGGATGTAAATACCCTCAAATTAAAGCTGACAGTCTGACAGTTGGGTGATAGATGGTCTGAGTTCTCGCATTTCAAACCTCAAAGACTTCATCTCAGCTAAATTCATTTCGGCATGTGAGCGCTGGAAAAAGTCAGTATTAGCCAGCCGTAATGCCTGTGACGTTCATGAATTCGGGCTCTGGCAGACAACTGGAGAGAGGGAAGCGTTTTCTGTTGGCGCACAGTGCTACAAGTGCTAAAACGACATCTCACTAATAGTCGACAAGCATCAGTAGTGCTGGATTTGACACTAAGACACCGTTTCAACAGAACTAATGGTTAAACCAGAGTTTAACAACAACGACAAGCTACAAGCCTACTGCTGCCTTGATGTCATGTTGGCATGATTGTATTTACTACATGAGCACACACAACAAAAAATATAATTACCAGTAGGAAAATGAAAGTCTGGGCTTGAGTAAGAATCATGGCGCAAGCAAACTGATATTGGTCGTAATATGTTATAACAGTGAATATTCAGTCCACAGTTTTGATTAGAAGTTTGTGTTTTGTTGATAAAGAATAGCAATAAAACATGCTGAAAAATGATAAAAATAGAGCATCAACTTCTTAATTTAGTTGCAATAACTTCAAAAAATGTAGTAAAGTGTAAAAAAGAGAGAAAGAGAAATATTTGAGGTTTGTTTTTGAAAGATGTTTTTATGCTCACGAAGGCTGCATTTATTTGATCAAAAATGTAATATTATGAAATATTATTAACATTTTAAAATAATTCTATATTTCTATTTTAATGCATTTTAAATGCCATTTATTCCTGTGATGGCAAAGCAGAATATTCAGCAGCCATTACTCCAGTCTTCAGTGTCACAGGATCCTTCAGAGATCGTTTTAGTTATGCTGATTCGGTGCTCATTTACGATTAAAGTTATTATTATATATGCAACTTTACTTAGCCCCACCCACTGGGAAATCCCACTGGTCCAAATCCCTGCCCTACACAGCTGTATATCAACCATCAAATATGTTCCAAGTTCCAGCGACTTCCAGCTATCGCAGTATTTCGCTTTCAGTGTAGTATGAAATGTGTTATGTTACACCTTGTGAGGAACATGAAGTTACAGATTTTCAATATAAGTGTGAAATATTCTAAGCTACATTGCAATGTCTCGTGATGTTGCTAAACAGATTTCCATTTGTGAAAAGCATTGCCTGACATTTGTTACACAATGCAGAGTGATGCAGCAGCCTTTGCATAGCAGTGTGAGGAAGCAGACATGCAAACACACACGCTGACTCACTGCACAAGCCTGAAAATCGCCACAGTTTGGGACCCGAGTGGAGATGAGGTATCGGGAAATCTCAGGTTCATTGTGACAGGCCACACAACACAAAACAGTGCGCTACAGCAGGGCTTAGCAATAGCATTAACTCTTAAGCTAAGCCTAATAACACCCTGGAAACACCATCAACTCTGATCTTGAATCAATATCATCCCAGCACTCTTTCTTTCTCATTGCCCCTTCATCAATGGCTCAGGTTAGTCCATTTATATCAGCATCGCCGTTCCATTTTTGTCTGACTTCTCCAAGTTTCTTTTGGGTTCAGAGGTAGCAATTAGTCAAAGTGAATCCCCACTGGGAGCGGAGATACCCGAGAGGCATCTCCACAGCCAAGTTGCACGTGAACATAAAAAGACCCCCTTCTGTGCCATCCGGAGCTATTAACCCTCTCGTCCGCTCTCGTAAAGGGTTACAGAACGCCCATTTAATGAAAGTCGGGTGGGCCCAGCCCCAGCTGTTAAATTAACACAGCTGCTTCACCCCAGGTGCGATGGCACTGCCTCTAGAGTGCCCTAGAAATCACAGTCATCAGGCAGAAAGAAGTGGCACATAATGTCATGTAACACATGCTTTTGAAAGCCACTGATAAGAAAAGGAAGGAGAAAGTGACATCACAGAGCCAAAAAAGAAAGAGGGGGTGTTGGCAGCAGCGCAGGTACGCTCCACAGCCACGAAATGTTTCCAATTAACAAATTATCTCCACTTCACAGCACAAAACCAATCTCATTTAAGTGTACAGGCTTTCTATGAAGGGAGCACATTGGTGTCATCACACTTTAAGGCTAGAAATCTTAGGAATCTAGTAATTATTAAAAAAATAATTGTGAATATTCGACCAACACATTGCAGGCTTGTGGGCCTGTTGTCCATAATAGGGTCATTGACAATTAAGTGCCCATGTTCTTAGAAATGCACTTTTTGTATTCATGTTGTTACATATTGTTTTAACATATTGTTAAAATACTATTGTAAATAATACATTAAAATTTGAATGAATGAACAATTAATTGAAAATGACAAAACAAATTTAATGATTTAAAAATGTCACCTGGTGTAACCACCAAGTACAATTTAAAAAGAAAAATAGTTTTTTCTTAGATCTTCAATACATGTGTACATACATTATTAAAAAAAACAAACAAAAAAAACCCCAGCAGATTTAAAATTTGGGGTGAGTAATTTTTTTCTAAAAAAAATTAATAGTGGGAGAGAGAAAGGGGCAAGATCGGGATGCACAAGTGCAATGGCGCCCAAAGTACCACAGCGCTATAGGTCAGAGTGCTGCCTGTCGTGCCAATTAGTTACAGTTTTCAAAAGATCTCCTCCTTTTAATAAAGCTTTTTTCTTCTTTATAATATCAGCAGGTGTAACTGAGCATGCATAGCTCAAATCATTTGCGTTCACATACTTTCAGAGAGTCCAAGGCCATACAAACTCTCAGAACACCTTTGGTTTGGATCATGAGTCTAAATGCAGCGTGATCCAATGTGAAAGGCAAAGGTTGAACAGAATCAAGCAAATGACTTGCCTTGTACTTCCCCCATTAAAGGCAAGAATCCAAGGTTGTGACTATTGCCTAAAAAGGCCATTCTCTGATTTGTGGTTCTGTGGGAACAGCGGTCATGACTTTTAAAATGGGTATCGGGATGTAACATCAACTGAACACTTTGGAACTAAATGGTACATGGGTCGAGCCTGGTGTCAGAGTGAGATATTGCACTCTGCTTATTCAGACAGAAACATATGGTCCAATGCTTTGGGGTTTAGGGGAGTTTCAATGACCTGCGGCCCCATCGCCCCTTCAGCCCATTCCCAGGACTCACCTCAACCTCTCACCCATCATTTGTCATTTCTCTGTGAGGCACAATCAGGCCACAGAGATGCTGGCATGATTCCCCGAGCCAGAGAGAAGAAGAGGAGGGGGAGCACACAGTATCCATAAATCATACACAAAAGAAAAGAAGATCTCTGACAGGCGCAAGACTAATCTATGACTCACAAATACTAAAACTCAAGAAGGGAGGATAATTTAACCCATTCAGCATGTGCATTTAAATGCCAATATTTCATATAAGTGCATAGAGACTGTGATGCTGTACTTTTTTCATGTATATATTTTGTATTGTGTATTTTTGTCCGGATCTATTCAACTGTTCAAAAATCTGACTCAAATGTAACTACCTGACTACAGATATCTTATGATGCACATGTTTATAATTTCTGAATCAAAATTTTTGGGGGTGCAAAGTTTAAGTTGTCAGGGTGGACATCTATCCTTATATCATTAATTAGAAATTAAAATAAAAAAACTGAAATGAAATGGTGCCTTGGAACTGAAATAAAACAATTTTAGATGAAGCACTAAAACACATTTTAGCTGAAAAAAATTAAACAAATATATATAAAAAAGTCAATTGCACAAAAATACTCAAATTAAATTAAAATGAAAACTAAAAATACAAAAATAAAAGCTATGTTAATATTTAAAAAATACTGTAATAGTATATTGTTACACTGGGTGCAACCAACATGCAGAAACATTCAGGAAAACAAAAAACAGACTGTCATGGTCAATAACTCTCTTATAATATTCTTGATATCTTTATGACATGGCAGTGTTAGTTCAAGTTGTAAAATGTCTTGTGGTACGTTCAGCTTGAACTGTACCTTCAACAGTCTGTGCTGGAGAACTCTCATCGGAACTGAATGACTTGCATTTGCTTTATTGATGCAAATCGCTGTCAGTGCAAATGCCCCAAACACTTCCCAGACTGCGTTCTTGGATAATCTTTCTGATGGCTGGGAATTACTCCAAACATTCTAACAGGATTAAGGCACCAACAATTCATTGTTTGCGGACACCAGCAGATGATTGAACAAACTATGCTGGAAGTCACAAAAATGAGCATGGAATCAGGGACCCAATGGCAAAATCATTTCCTTGCATGTCAGGACACATGCAGTGCGCTGCTTCAGATTTCTAATAACGTCACGTGTGTTCAGCTCTGGAGAAACTTACTACCAAAAGACACATACTGAGTCATGGAGAGAAACTGCTTTCAGTTTGACTGGATTTGATGTTAAATTACCATAAAATAAGCACTTCACAGAAATGAATGTTTCTCAGGAGACATAAGGTCTAGTATTCTGCTTATACCTGCAATAAGTCAGTTATCATGGGGTTTTCTCCATCAAAATTCAATGACTTTGCAGGGTTTCTGGCCACAAGATGATTTGGGGTCAAAGGTCATTGCTCTGTCATTATTCAGATGGCATTTGTGAACATGGGTAATGTCAAAAAGCACACCTCTGATGGGAGAATAATCCATTATAGGCAAATAAAATCCCACACACATTAACCCAAATGAACCTGAACCATAGAGCAATGAATCCTATCAGCTTAAGTGTGATTAATTGATGCAATACACACAGATGAGAGAGGCCACTGTATGAGAACACGACTTGCTGGCAATAATAAATGCCTAATTTATTGTCCAACGCATGCTTGTGTGTTCCAATTAAGGCTGGGCAATATATAAACATTTATGATACATAGGCTATCAAAAAAAATAAATAAATAAAAGATTTTGTTCCTGATATATAAGTAAACAATATCATGAATAACTGCTGTGACTTTAATGATCATTAGTATGAGAGAGCTAAAACAGAAACATTTAAACAGCATCTCTAATGTGGCTAACTGATGTAGAAAAAACTTTTCCGATCAAACACACCATTGTTTAAAATGAGTTTGGGGTCCATTACATTTTTTTAATGTTTTAGAATCATGGTTTCCATATAGTTAAAACTGTAATATTGTGAAATATCATTATAATTTAAAACAACTGTTTTCTATTTTTATATATTTTAATATGCAATTAATTCCTGTGATTTCCAGCAGCCTTTACTCCAGATTTCAGATTCCCATAATCCTTCAAAAAATATTCTACTATGCTGATTTGGTGCTCAAGAGAGAGACGTTTGAACAAACCTTTGAAAAGTAGTATACATAAATACTGAGATATAATGAAAATTTAAATATAGATTCATATTACATATCAGCAAAAGGCTGTAACAAAAGAGAAAATGTTTTTACCCAGCCTAATTTGCAACAGCAGCAACATTCAGCTGGTGTTTAATAAGATCCATGACCTCAAGGGTGACTGAAATTCACAAAAGCTACTTTTAGCTTCTTTAAAAGAAGCAGAATTAACGAAAACCACTGAGCTAGATCTCCTTCAAACTTTGAAACATCTGAGATAAGCTATTAGCACACTCTCCGCACTTCATTATGAAATGTGTTTCTGATAGATCTCGGCCACACGGTTGAAACCTCCCACACAAGAATGTCACAGCATTCACACAAAGCACAGATAAACAAGCTAATGATGCCTACTGCACAAATCCCATTCCTGGAGAAAAGCGTGAGCCCTTTACAACTGCATAGACTGACAGTTAACAAGACACAGTCCAGATTCAGCTGATTATAGTCACTCTCCAATCCAGTGCAACGCGAGCACTTCCTGCTGCAGAGTTAAATCAAAGCAGGCCAGCAGGCAGGGCGGAACAATGCCTGAGAAGCTGTATTTCTCTCTCCTCTCCGTTGCATGTGGAACGCGCTTGTTTACACAGGCCGCTCAGCCGACCCGCTATCTTGTATCAAACGGTCCCTGAGCCCAAAGAGAAAGACCAGAGGGAATGGAATTTTGCTCGGTGTAATTCCACATCGGAATGTAGAGAAGGGGCGCATCTCTTTTGTCCCAGGCTGGAACTCCACGAGCAGTGATTCAGAGAGAGGCGCAGGGAGACCCCCGGGAGGACCCCCTCCAAACATGAGCCTGGGCGTTGCCGGTTCTGGCCTGAGGAAGCACTGAAACGCTTGAGAATGTTCTGGCTGTTTTTCCGTCACAACAGAAATAACATCAATGCAAATACAGAGTGTTTGAACTGGAAAGGACTAGACTGTGAAACATTTCTATAGCTAAAGTATGTAACCTCAGTTGGGAAAACGGATAAAAATACAAGTTCCTCTTGAGAATGAGCGTTCCAGAGAATAAAAATAGAGAGAGAAAGAGATAAAAAGAGTACCATTGTTGGATTAAACCATTCAATTCAGCATTATGAGGTCATTCTAAGGGTGGATGAAATGTGTGTCTGTCAGTGAAGTCATCCTTCACTCAGCAATCCATGACTTCATCCACAATTTAATTCAGAAATGGACTCCAGAAACATCTGTAACTATCAGGATTGTTTTGATGTACTAAAATATACACATTAAAAACATCTATGTCACTTTAAGACAAAAACAATTTTCAACAACAGATATAACAGAAGCGATAGATACAACAGAATTATAGAACTAAAAACCCATGATGATTCTTTAAAAGCACCGCTAATAACTGCAGAAGTCAGCATGAAATGGAAATCCCCCTATTTATCTGTTAAATGCATCTCGATCTTACTGTGAACCATCTACCCAGCTTTTCTTTTTTTCAGCTTGTAATCAAAACAATTACATTTTGTAATTAAATCAAAATGTCTTAACTCGATCTTCCACGACAGACTTCTCCAATCATTTAGTCAGCTTAAATTCCACCCATTTCTTACAATCGGCCACAAGCTTACATTAATATCTGCCTCCATCCAATCAATAACCACTGGATAAAACCATTTTACTCACAACATGGAAGAAAAGATATGGTGCTAGTTCCATTACATCACAACTTTAAAATGTGGTAAACTCTCCAGATTACTGATTAAGTCTACTACCAGAACAAAAAAGGGAATAGAATGGGAACTAAAATCACACCTCTCAACAATGTATTAAAGTATAACCATTTTTAGTGCCCCAAACAGCTGAGTTCCTTCCCCTTGTTACATTTTTTACAGATTTTATAGTGTTATAACAGTGCACAGATAAGCAAGTAACAGAATATCTGAAGTTTCCCATCCGCTCTAGGGGTGTTCATGTCTCTACAGGCTCTCTAGAGAGAAGATGTCTTCGTTCAGATGTTTTACATTCACCCTGGATAGAGAGACTGAAGACTGAAGTGCTGCCACAGCTGACTTACATGCAGTCATCAGCAAGCCAGTGCTCACCACTAACAAGTCTGGGTACTGACAGTAAAGCAGAGTACCTATCAGTGGAACAACTCTACAGTGAAGCTGCAGTGCTCCTTGCATTCTTGGAGAGATGAAGACAGTCACTAATGACTGCTGTATAAATTATTCAAAAACAAAAAAAAAAAGTGACAGAGCAAAGATGCATTATTTTAAATGTCGTGCACTAATTACAGCTATCAATCAAATCAAATAATTATTAATTCATTTTTTAGGGTTATCGCATTAAAGAAAATTGTGTGTGTGATTATTAATTAATTTCT
>JAUZSZ010000086.1:15334949-15353998 GCA_034780575.1 Labeobarbus marequensis
GTAGACATTACAAGAGCTTTCAGTGGATAGCTGAAGATGCTACTCACACCATATCACAACTGTATTTTTTCTTTTTTTCCCTTCAAAAAGAATTAATTAATGCACACATTAAAATACTACTTTGATCAAATTAGTTTGGGCTTTCGTATGGGCAAAGTGCTGGCCAGTCAATGGACAGGATTTATAATTTGCTTAAGCACTGTCATCCTTCAGCAGTTGGCATCAGGTAATTGGTTGTGGCTGACTTTTAAATCTAGCTGTGGTGCTAGACAATTACCAGAGCTACCATGTGTCCTATCTCTGGTTATAACATTATGAAATTGGGCCACTGGCTTATTTTGCATTTATTCAAGACTTCATGAGAAAGGATTTTAGAGAGAATATTATGCAAAAATTGATGACTTCTTTTATTATGCCTAACAAAACATGTTAAAAATGTCATTCATTTGGACAATGTCTTGAATACAAATTTATGATAAATAGGTTTTCAATTTCCGAATTTGAATTCATTTTGATTTCTTAATGCTTCAAGTCAAAAATAACGTGTTACAGATAGTAAAAGAAAAGTCTAATTAAAATACTTATATTCTTACAAAAATAATGTAGTTAAAAATAATTTGACAGCTTTTGTTGTCAGTGTGGCCTAACTTCCAGTGAAAATACATAATTCACGTTTAGACATATTCACTTGTACTCAAGAAAAGCGTTTTTACAGTTATTAAATCGAATGTATCTAAAAATAGTGTAAACTTTAAGCCGATATGAATACAAAGATTTCATTTCAATAACATGGTACATGCATTTTAAACCATATCAAAAGATTTCACCTTTTTAATGTCTTGGGCATCCTTATTTGACACTGATCTATTTATATACACAATGTATAAATATAGAACATGAATAGACAGACTAATGTGGCGGTAATGAAAGAGTTAATCATGCCGTCACCACGTGGATGTGGAGCTGTTGAGGATATGACGCGCGCTCTCTGTGTCTGCCTCGCTTTCTACATAAAGCCAGACTCATCACAAAACCCGAATTCAAACGAGACCCTCTGAAGGATCCGAAAAACGGGACAAGTGTCTGTATAGATGAATTAACCGGTTTTAGATAACACGCTCTCCTACAGAGAACGGTAACCTGTGTTTTCCCATCTGACGCGCATCAGCTCCAGATACCCGCGTGCTCATCTACAGAAAAGGTTTGAATTCATATTTACTCAAGTATCGTTTTAAATATGCTTATTTTAATAATGTGTTGCAGGAGAAGGTCTAACAAAGACAGTCTTCACAAGGTTCTTTTAATTTCGAAACAGACTCCGGGTTTCCCTGACTTAGATTTCTTAATGTACATTAATGTAGGTCACCGGGCCAGTAGTGCGAGTCTGTAAATTACTGCATTCAAAGAGAAATGCATGAATTCACAAATACAATATTTCCGTCAGTTTACGCCTGTCTGTGGGCATGTGTCAACATCTGTTCGTTTATTTTTATATCGTGGTTGCAGATGGAGTAATGTTAGTAGGTCACGGAGCTGTGATCGTAACATTATTGCAGCATCAGGACGTGCGTAACGTGCGTTTTGGTAATCAGTTGACTGTGTTTTACATCGTAAAACCTAAACGCCTTGTTCTCAATATTGTTAATATTCCACGCGGTGCGACGCGTGGTTTAACCCTGACAGAATCTGCGTGGCTTCCTGTTAGCGCCAGCCTTCTGAATGTGCTTTTTACTAAAATAAAACAGATGAGAAACGATTTTCCTTAAGTAAATACCATTTCTTCCAAAGCAGAAAAAGAAAAGTGCTAAGATTTAAAATGAACTTAGAAAAGTTGACACTGACATTAATATATAGAGACCGAGAAATCGACCGATATTTGGCAGTAAGACAATAACCCTTGCGCATGGCTGATTACCATCCGCACTGAGTAGATTTAAAAACAACTGCATATCAGCTGAGATTATCGACCTCAGCCAAAGTCAATAAAAACAGTGGCATTGCCACTAGAACCGAGTCTATAAAAACAGCCGCATTGAAATCAAATGAAATCTCATACATTAGCCATTTCAACATTTTTGGCATCAGCCAGACTCCATAAAACAAAGACAACCTCATTGGCACAAAATCTATAAAACAGATGCATCACAATCAAACAAAATGGCCAAATATAAGCAGACATCTATTAAAATCTAATTAATATTCTATTAAAACAGTTCCAAAAAGCTACCAGTAACATAGTCCAGGATTTCCAAATGTGCTTCCTGAAGAGCTCATCTCCAACACATTTCTCTGGAGGTTTGTAGTAATATCAAACATCTTGACTGATTAGCCAGTTCAGGTGTGTTTGTTTAGGTTTGGACCTGAACTCTGCAGGAAGATGGCCCTCCTGTGGCATGATTGGACACCACTGGCATAGTCAATGGATAATTACATTTTTTATTTAGTGAATTTTGAGTAAGTATTGTGTAAAAGACTTTAATTTGCTGTTGCCCTTCTTGCTCTCAGGTTATCATTATTTATATTGGTTTACAACTACTAAATATTGCTTGTTTTGATTATCTGATTGGTGGAGCTTTCTTTGCAGAATCATGGGTAATGTAGTTTTTCACCAGGAAAAACTACAAATACACAGCTAAAACATCACTGTTAAACATAATTAAAAAAATAAGTTGAAATGGTGCAAACTGGTGGCTTCAGCAAAAGCATATACCAACTTTGCAGCTCACAGTAGGTCTGTCTTTAAGTGATTGTTAAAAATGAAATCCCCTATGGGAAAAATGAATGGGATTTTTACATAGTGGAAATTCAGAAAAGATGAGAATTTAAATTACCATGTAAATTCTATTTACACTATAAACAGAATTCCAATATAAATACAGAGATGGTTGGACTTTGCTCGAAAGCAAAGTTGCAGATTAGCTATGATGAGAACTGCTCTATTTACAGATTGTGTTTGTGTGTTTCTCTTTCCAGTATGGCAGACTATCTGATAAGTGGAGGAACGGGCTATATCCCTGATGACGGACTGTCTGCCCAGCAGCTCTTTTCAGTTGGAGATGGTCTCACCTACAAGTAAGTGCTTTTCATTGGGTTCCTCTCCGTGCAGTGATACTCTGTGTGTATGTAATGGGCATCCACATTACAGATCAGAACAGCAGTCTGTCAGAGACGGACTCACGGCGGAAGAGCTTTGCTCTATGGGGGACGGTATGACTTACAAGTGAGTAATATGGCCCTTTATTTAAGACATCGTGTTCTTGTGAGCTCAATTAGAGACACAAACGTTCCAGCTGTATACAGTCTGGATGGTGTCTGTTTAGGGTCCTTGCTGTTGGGAGACAATCAAAAGATTCTGCTTTCAGTTGCTGGCAGGGAGGATTTCAATTGTAATCTGTGCCACATGTTATATTATCTTGGTTGAGCCAGGATATATAATTATGTATATGTAATAATTTGCATGATTGATTTATACTCGAATCAAGCTCAAATCAGGTTTCTTAATCAGGTTTCTTAATCAAATCAGGTTTCTCAAATCAGAGGTTTCTTAAAGGGATATTTCAGTAAAAAATTAAAATTGTCAGCATTTAGTCTCCCTCTTGTTGTTCTAAATGAGTATGGCTTACTTTCTTTTTCTGGAACACAACAGAACATATTTTGAAGAAATATCTTTCACTTTACAGCAACCAAAAAAAATATCATAGTCATACAGGTTTGGAATAACATGAGGGAGAGTAAATGTTGACAGTTAAGTGTGTCATGTTTGACAATGCATATATATATATTTATCTTCATTCTGTTTACCCATAATGCATTGTAATGGTAGAATTAAGGAGTCTAATTTATGGTCTGATAGGTGACATTAGGACATGTTGAGTTCACGAACAGTCTCGCCTTTAAGATTGAGATTACAAGGGGAAAGGTCCATCTGTATAACTGTCTTATCTGTAATGAAAAGCGTGTAGGGATGCATTGTGGGCCGCATGACTATCCTCACGCTGGTGTCATGTGAGGGGGGGGGTCCTTCTACACATGCACATACAACTCAAACAGAGATCGAGAAAACACTTATGTCTGAAACCTTCCATAAATCTGACACGGGTGTGTATGTGTTTAATTGATTTGTGTAATGCACACGCAAAAGTGTATCTGAACAGTTTTTCTTTGTATGGCATATGACAGACCTCTGTTGTACTGATGTGAGATGTCTCACCCCTGTGCTGCTTTGCAAGCTTGCGTATGTTTTTTTTGGAAGATTATTTTATCAGAGAGAGAAGAGATTTCTGTGTCTCCATAAATATTCAAGCAAATTCCTCCATTTATAACATTAGCTGACTTGGCTAGGCCACGTCAGCGTTTTTGCCATTTTAATATGCACATAATCTGGAATTTATCTGTTTATTCAAACTACATTAAAATGTTGCAACAGGCACCATTTTGATCTGTATCACATCTGATTTAAAAAACCATTTCACACCTTTTTTGGGGATTTTGGGCTTTTGTTACATAGTTCACTCAGAAATGTCATCATTCTGTTATCATTTACTCACCCTCATTTCGTTCCAAAGCTGTATGATTTTCTGTCTCTCAAAAGAAGATATTTTGAAGGCTTTAGTAACCACAGTTCAATTACCATTGACATCTATGGACAAAGAACACTGAGACTTTTCTAAAAATATTTTCCTATGTTTCAAAGAATAATATCAGTCACACAGGTTTGGAATGATGCAAGGAAAGGTAAATAATAACACCCTTTTTTATTTTGGGGTGATCTGTCCCTTTAAGAATGCACAGATATTAAAATGTTCTATTATCAAGTTATTAACAGTATTAACTTGATAACCTAAATAATTAAATAAAAAAACTATACTCTTAAAAACTAAATTATCATTTTAAATTTCTTTTACATTTGGTCTATTTGAAATATGAATTGGGCAACATTTGTCGATTTGTTGAATCCATTGTTTGAATTCGAATAACTGAAAAGTAATTGATCCCATTGTTGAATTTTAAGTTGACAGGGATGGAGCTATTATTTCCTATTGGTGTATTTTGATGTTAAAGATGTTCTTTATGAATCAACCCCTCTTACAAACTTAAAAACCTCACATTTCCACCCACTGGCTAACATGTCTGCCTCCTATTCTTTATTTGCTTTTTTTAGTCTGTGAAAGAAAATGTTTGTTTGTTGAGTGTTAGTGGTTTTTGTGGATCACCATGTTACCTGGATTTGTTCAGAGCTGGTTGGAAAGAAAAAGCTGTGGTCAGCGAGTCTGTGGTGATATTGGGCACCGTGTTTGTCTGCATATTTGGAGGTAGTCTGTGTTTTCTGTCTGTACTGTCTTTGAGTCTAGTGAAGTTTACATTCTGAGTCATCTAAAACTGAGACTTGTTGTTCCACCAGAGAGACCGTAGAGGTGAAAGTCAGCAGTGAGTTCATTAACTGATGACTGCAGATGCTAATATGTACATTTAAGACATTTAGGTACATAAAGTAGTGTTGCTTTGTTACTTTCTGTTTATCACAACCTTTCAGAACATATCTGATGGTTAGTATGAAGTTATGCAGAGCAGGATTCTGAAGCAATCAGATTTCATTGTGGGTGGGGCCATCGCATTCACGGGAAAAAATGTCCATTCATCGTGGCTTGTTGGGACAAATAATCTTTTACACGGATAAGCACTTTTATTGCTTGATGCCACTTCTCTTTTTGGAGTATGTTGTGTAACAACTATTGCTTCCTGTAATATTCCTCCCAGTCAAAACAATTCTTGAATTTGACCTCAGGACAACTGTCTGTTTTGCCCTCATTTATTTGGGCTTTTTCTGATGTTCACACCCAGTGTTGTTGATGTTTAGGGGTGTGTGGTCAGCTCATGCGGGCGCAGAGGAACCCCACCCTATTCCAGCCGACACGAACTCCTTATTTAGCCCACCACACGAGGAGAAAATATGTTTATGTCCTTCAAGTTGCCTCTGACTCTCCGTTTATTTTTACGTATACATAACCTATTCAGAATCCATCTAATTTTCTCCCTCCCCACTGGGTTTTGGCATTCATCTGACAAGCAGTTACCTTTCGTCTGCATAAGGAGCTTTTTTTTTTTTTCGTCTCATCTTGCTAGTATTTATGTCATCTGGTCAAGGAAGTCGGCAGGATTTATATAGCATGTATCGGTGGATTTCAGTAGGCCGGTGAAGGTTTGTTTCATGTAAATGAAAACATGTCAGAATGTGCCTGGGCCTCAGACGTTCCTCAAGCTCACCTCAAAAACCACACTTATTTTAGAGCTCCTCGTGATTTAAGGTGTCATAAATCCAGCACTCAGCATCAGGTTTTCATTATGCTTGAATGTTTATCTGAAGCATAACTACCGCCGCCTCTCCCTAAAAAATATGTAAGTTTTGCAACATTTTGCTCATGTCTTTGCATCTTTGTATCTATTTAAATGCTAAAAATGGACAAAATTAACCTTAAGTAGTGAAATTTGTATTTTTATGAAAAAAAAGTACTTTTATGTAGTACTTAGTGCATAGTACTTTGAACTACTTGCAATATTACTATTTATAATAATAAGACCTCTTGAGCAGTAAATCAGCATGTTGGAATGATTTCTGAAGGATCACGTGACACTGAAAACTGGTGTAATGATGCTGAAAATTCAGTTTTGTTTCTCTTGCAGGAGAATGATTGTTTTCTCTCTCTGTCTCTCATTTGCAGTGACTTCCTGATCTTGCCTGGCTTCATTGACTTCACCTCAGACGAAGTGGTGAGTCGTCTGCCTTGTATCCTCCACACTTTCATTCACTCATTCGGTTTGTTTTCACAAAGACGTGTTGGTTTAAACAACCCATCTATGTTTTCTCTGCACTCACTATTTTTAGCTAAATGGCTGTCTCCTTTGTTTCATTGCTCACGGGCTTTATTGCTCTTTTCTTTTTTTCATCATCACAACACATTTTCTCTAGATTTTGCTTTTATAGAAAAGGCAAAAAAATCATTGATATGTTTTACTATTTTCTTTTCTTTAATAATATATAAAGTGCTTATTTTTAATTCTATCAAATAACTGTACCACCATTACAAAAGTTACTGTCCCAACAATTAAAATAATAAAACGCTGTGGTAAAAATGGCTTAATTACTAAAAAACTTATATTTAGTGTCATTTTGCATGTTACCACAGGGATTTTCCTTAATTGTGAAAAGTAGCACTTCACTTTTTGTGACCTTATTTGACTTCTGTAATACTTAATTCAGCAGTTTTTATATTTGCATCAAATTACTCGTAAACCAGCTGCTTTTTCTCCCCTTAATTTGAATTGTGTTCTATTTTGTGAACAATGTCCATTTGCGCACATTAAAATTTAACGAACTTTGAACATTCTGCTTTATTATCTTTTGTTTTCTTTTTTTTCGTTTTATTGCCTTTGGCACCCAGTAGGGCTTTAAAATCCTTGTATTGAGTATAATAATGAGTTAAATAAGGTCGAAGCTCAAAGCACAAGACAACTGCGAGTGTGACCAGTATTGAAACCGAAACTCCTGTTTGGGTTTGTGTAGGCTGGTTTAATAACAGCTTTAATGTCTGTGTCTGACTTTTCTCTGAGACTTCAGGAGCTGGCTTTCACTGAACCTTAGATTTGGGAAGTTTCCCACTATGGTGTCTGTTTTCCCATGAGGCCGCTCTTCCCCACCGGTGTGAATGCAAAAGCGTATTTTGAGAACTAAGCTGTCGGTACCGACAAGGCGAAGGTTGCGAAGTGAATGTTTGTGAGCTTATCTGATCTGTGTTAGAGGAACACTTCACAGTGGTGTACAAATGAAGGTCACGGCCTTCACTGTCACCCTCTCCTAACCACTTCCACCCGCCCATTTTTTCTTTATTTTGATTTGCACTTTAACCCACACGTTAGGGCTGGGCGCTATGAGCAAAATTCATATCTCTGTATTTTTTGGCTGATTTGCAGTATACAGTATATATCTCGGTATTTATACACTTTCGTATGTGGATTAAACAAATAAACAGATAAAGTGAATGTAACCATAGGCATATATTATGTTAAAAAGGGTTAAAATCACATTAGATTCTTACATAACATTGCAATATAAAAACAAAAATAAGCAGAGGTTAAATTTACATTTTCAACTAAAAATGAAAATAATAAAAAAAGCACAGACTAATTGAGTAAAAAGGCTGTTTTGATCTTTACAGTTAGTGCTAGTGCTATCATACAAATACACTTGTAGGTTTAAAATTCTACATATGTCACATTTATTGTTTATTAACTACAAATATTTCAGCAAAATTTAGATTATTTTCAGATGCGCTCGTTTCAAACTACTGTATAAAGAACATTATCGATATATCGTACAAACTCGATATACTGCCCAGCTCTACCACACGTGCAGGCTTATATGTGGTATTCTTTGAATTAGTTCCAGTTCTTTGACCTTATCGTTTAAAAGTTTGAGGTTAGTAAGTCTTTTTCAGTGTATCTGAAGGAAGTCTCTTCTCTTATGCTTAACAAGGCTGCATATTTTTTAATCAAAAAGAAACTGTAATATTGTGAAATATTATTATAATTTAAAAGAATTGTTCTTTAATAAATTTTTATTTTAATAAATTTTGAATTGAAATTTATTTCTGTGATGACAAAGCTGAATTTTCAGCTGCCTGTTTTCAGTGTCACATGATCCTTCCGATGTAATTTTAATGTGCTGATTTGCTGTTCAATAAACTTTTTCTTATTATTAAAGTTTGCTTTGTACGTTGCTTAATATTTGTATTTTTATTTTTACTTTTTTTTCAGGATTATTTAATGAATTCAAAGTGCAAAAGAACAGCATTTATATTAAATAAAAAAATGTTTTGTAATATTATGTGTCTTTACTGTCACTTTTGATCAATTGAATGTGTCCTTGCTGAATACATATATTCAATCTTTCCTCAGACTTTTGAACAGAGGTGTTTTTTTTTTTTTAAATACAAATGTTACCACTAGGCATAATATTCCTGTTAATATGATAGGGACAGCAGTTATTGATACTCTTGTGCCTGTATTGGCCAGACAAGGAACTACATAGTCAAAATACACTCACTTTTGTCCTGAAGTTAATCAAGATCTCATAATTGTTAAAATAACTTTTAATCTTTTCTATGATATTTTATGTAGGACCTGACCTCAGCTTTGACCAAGAAAATCACACTGAAGACCCCACTCATCTCCTCTCCTATGGATACTGTTACTGAATCCTCAATGGCCATTGCCATGGCAGTGAGTACCTCTTAAATCCTTTTTTTGATCAGACTGAACATCTGTCAGTAATTAATATGAATATTTTTGACTTGTTGCTCAGCTGATGGGAGGAATTGGCATCATTCACCATAATTGCACACCAGAGTTTCAGGCCAACGAGGTGCGCAAAGTGAAGGTAAGACTGCGTCACCCTTCATAAATGTTTAATGTAAGGTCTTCTGTGAGTGTGTGTGTGTTTGTACCTGTTAATATTTGATGTCAAGGTCTCTGTGTATGTGCCTGCAGAGGTTTGAACAGGGTTTCATCACTGATCCAGTGGTCCTGAGTCCTTGCCACACAGTAGGTGATGTACTTGAAGCAAAAGTTCGACACGGATTCTCTGGAATCCCCATAACTGAGACGGGCAAGATGGGCAGCAAACTGGTCGGCATCGTCACGTCACGGGACATTGATTTCCTGTCTGAGAAAGATCATAACAAACCCCTAGAGGAGGTAAGACTGCCTGTGTGATCTTGAGTATCTTAACTATTGTTCAAAAGTTTGTGGTCAGTAACGTTTTGAAAGAATGGTGCTCTTCGGTCTTATATTATTGTAAAAAAAATATATTGTTTAAATTAGTGCTGTCAAACAATTAATCGTGATTAATCGCATCCAAAATAAATGTTTTTGTTTACATAATAACTGTGTGTGTTCTGTGTATATTTATTATGTATATGTAAATACACACAAAATATGTTATGTTTATATATTAAATATATTTATATAAATTAAATTAATATAAATATGCATGTAAATAGTTTTAAAATATATAAGTGTTTGTTTATATATACATAATAAATATACACAGCACACACACATATCATGTAAACAGAAACTTTTATTTTGAATGCAATTAGTTGCGATTAATTGTTTGACAGCCCTAATTAAAATGTAATTTATTCCTGTAGTGGTAAAGATGAATTCAGCAGTCGTTACTCCAGTCTTCAATTGTCACATGATCCTTTAGAAATCATTCTAATATGCTGATTTGCTGCTCAAAAAAGTCTTATTATTAATGTTGAATATATTTTTTTAAATAGTGATTTGAAATGGAAATCTTTTACATTATTACATACTGTTTACATAATGTATTATTTACATTATTAAATACTGTCCCTTTTGATCAATTTAATTCAACCTTGCTGGATGAAGAAAAAAATTAAGTGCTTGGCGTGCTGTACCCTTATGGCTGTTTATCTGTAATTGTTTTCCAGGCCATGACTAAAAGAGAGGATCTTGTAGTCGCTCCTGCTGGTGTTACACTAAAAGAAGCCAATGACATTCTGCAACGCAGCAAAAAAGGTGAGAACACCAAAACACAAACTACAGTCATCAGGGTCTAATTGGACAAACACAGCCATTTTAACTGAATGTCAAATTCTTTTAGTTTGTACTTTCAGCACTTCAGTCCCCTTTCACCCACAGGAAACAATATAATATACAGTGTTTAACAATTTGAAAAGGTTTCAATGAGTTATACTTATTTACTCGACAGGTAAACTGCCCATCGTGAATGACAAGGATGAACTGGTGGCCATAATAGCCCGTACAGACCTGAAGAAGAACAGGGACTATCCTCTGGCCTCCAAAGACTCCCGCAAACAGCTGCTGTGTGGTGCTGCCATCGGCACCCGTGAAGACGATAAATACCGTCTGGACCTGCTCGTGCAGTCTGGGGTGGATGTAGTGGTTTTGGTAGGTCAAAGCCACTGCGGTTGTTCTAAAGTAAATGTCAGTCTTTCAGTCATTGGTTTTGAAAACTGAAACGAAAACAGATGCTGCCTGTTGCTTGAGGGAACTTATCTCCAAGATCAGTTTCATGTAGGCCTATATTCAAAACTGTCAGACACTATTTTAGTGTTTCTATTAAAGGTGAAGTGTGAGGTAAGTCCCACTAGCATCACCAATATTGAGGTTTATATTTGTTTTTCAGGATTCATCACAAGGCAATTCTGTATACCAGATTAATATTATCCATTACATTAAGCAGAAGTACCCAGATCTGCAGGTTGTGGGAGGGAATGGTAAATATGGATTGAAATACTATCATGAGCAAATACTTCACAGCTGCTCACTCTTGTTCTCCGACCTCAGTCTCTGTCTCTCTCTGTAGTGGTTACAGCTGCTCAAGCGAAGAACCTGATAGACGCAGGGGTGGATGCGTTGAGAGTGGGAATGGGCTGTGGTTCTATCTGCATCACACAGGAAGGTTGGGACTCAATCTCACACACATGCAATCAACAGAGTATCCATATATTACCAGGAATGCAAACTGGCAAACCCTCAGGGTGTTATGAGAGCATAAGTTTTAAAATATCAGGTTTAAAATGTGGATTTACAGTCGATTTGAGCATAAGGATATAAAGGAAATCACCCTAGACGCAGTTGTTATTTTTTTTAATTAAAAAAAAAAAAGGTCATCATCTTTATTATTATTCTTAATGTTATTTTTGTCTTATTTTTTTAATAGTATTGATATCATTTTTTTATTAAATTACACAAATATTACAATAGTAATAATACTATTTTACTATACAAGTAATAAAAATAAAAATAATTATGTAACGTTATTTAATAATAATAATACCGTAATAGTCATTTTACTGAACAGAAGTAAAATTGCAATTCTAATATGCATGTTTTGTTTTTGTTTTTGGTTTCAAACATTAACAGCAGGGAGATCTTATAGCTTCTCTTTTGTTGACCACAGATTTATAAACCATTCTCATTATAAATTTGAGAAGATGGTTGGGGCATGTTGCATTTTCAAAAGCGCAATATGAGAGAGTAAATCTCTCAGCACTTGTAGAAATGGAATTCATGTGAAGCTGCATTTACTGCAAACCGAGCCACTGAAAACACAGAATTCATGAGCTACTTGCGTGTAAATGAACACAGTGTCACGCTTCAAGCACCCATAGTATCTGCACAAATGAACTGTTTAGGATTCAAAATGGTGATTTTTGCCAAAAGGTGGCAAGTTTGCATTCCTGCAACACGGTATACAGTTATGTACTCACTGTTATATGTTGCACTATTCCTTTCACGTGTTAACCAATCATAAAGTCTGATGTGTGTCCATTTCTGAACCCTGTAGTCATGGCATGTGGACGGCCTCAGGGCACCTCCGTGTACAAGGTGGCAGAGTACGCTCGGAGGTTTGGGGTACCAGTTATTGCAGATGGGGGCATCCAGACGGTTGGCCATGTGGTGAAGGCACTGTCTCTGGGGGCATCGACAGGTGATTGTTGTTATAGTGCACTTGTAACAATTTAAGAAATGAAATTAATGTCTGTTTACATGAAACAAGTGCTTTCTGTCTGCAGTTATGATGGGATCTCTGCTGGCCGCCACCACAGAAGCTCCAGGCGAGTATTTCTTTTCTGATGGTGTGCGACTGAAGAAATACAGAGGCATGGGCTCACTAGATGCCATGGAGAAAAACACCAGCAGCCAGAAACGATACTTCAGGTACATGTACTACACAGATAAATTATTCAGCAGTTGGAATCCAATTGCTATGCTCAGAATTAAATTCTTACTGAATAGTGTGCCGCATATACTGTTCTTTAAGAATACAGTGTGTGACCTAGTATGCAGTATATAATGATATTATCATCACATGACCTCATTTTCTTCACTGATTGGCTCTCTTGGCAGCGAGGGCGATATGGTGAAGGTGGCTCAGGGAGTGTCAGGCTCAGTGCAGGACAAAGGCTCCATCCATAAATTTGTCCCATACCTCATCGCTGGAATCCAACACGGCTGCCAAGACATTGGTGCAAAAAGCCTCTCTGTGCTTCGGTAAGTATGTGTCTGTGTTTTATTGTGCATTCGGTGTGTTTAAACCCTATGAAAATTCCTACACTGTTTTTGTGTGCACATTCAGGTCCATGATGTATTCCGGAGAGCTGAAGTTTGAGAAGCGGACCATGTCTGCTCAGGTGGAGGGTGGCGTACATGGACTTCACTCGTGAGTCACTAGAGGGCGCTAATGCTCAACGCTACCCAGAGGGAGGATTGGTTTCACTATCTCAAACTATTGTCTTTTGTCTCCACAGTTATGAGAAACGTCTTTACTAATGGAGCGGGCAGAACACGGATGGGAAACAGTGACCAAACACCTCAGGCAATTCCTAGAACTTACCCCACCCTGCCAGAACCCGTTCTCCGCTCTTCATCGTTCCTCTGGCACAACCACCACAGTGAGATATGGAGAAGAGAAGTATTAAATGAGTTTGAGAGCAGGACCGCAAACTAATTCAGTCCCCCAAAACGTGGCAGTTGCACTCAAGGGAGCGCCAGGGTTACCAAAAAGCTGCTTGTTTGTGTGTTTTTGCAGCTGTGTTTATAACCAGACTGGCAGAAACAAGGCAGGATTTGCAGCGAATATTCTTGAAAGCCTTTTTTTCCTCCCAAACTGTTTCTTACAACCATGTTTTTGTCTTTAATATTTTTTAAAGGCAGCATCAGTGTCTAAATCATTAAGCAGAAGGAATATCACAGGAATACATTGAGCAGGAATATCCACCTGCCAAATGATTGCTGCCTTCAAACCAAGTTCTCCAGCTATACTTGAGGCAATCTTTTCTGTAGTAGATTTGTTACTATTGAAGATGCTATGAGATATATTTTTATTTTAGAAGGCAGAGGTACATAGCAAATTAATGTCAATTTTGTGATAGTTAAATGTCTATTGTATTATCGGTGGGTCGGTTTTCTCTATGTCCACCATCCCGTGTCCTGCAACTGTGGGTATGATTCATACTGAAAATAATTATACCAAAACTGATATCTGTAGATGTACGTAGTTGCTCTGAGAGTGTCATGCTAATGTGTCTGGATTGTATTTTTGACCAAAAAGCAGGAACTTGTACTGAAGAGTTTGATGATTATCAAGGTCAATTATGGCTGACTTTTAATACAGTCTTTGAGGAATTTTATAGAAGAATAGTAATTATGGGATCTGGGTTAATGCAGTTGCGACTCTGAGTGCTGTACAGGTATGAAGAGTTTTCATTTGCATGCTGCAGTGTTCTTTTTTTATATTATTTACATAACTGCCAAGTGTGTTTTTTGTTAAACTGACTATTATTTGGCTTTTATAGAAGATTAAAATGCTGTGAGTATCCTGGTCTTCTCTCAGGATATGTTTGTCCATCTAAATGTCCCCTACAGCTTTGCGTGTTGGGTGGACCAGTGACATGCCTTGAATTGTGTAATAAATGGACACATCTGTCTTAACCCAAAACATGCCACTCTTGCTTGCCAGATCCTGTGGCTTCATATATCTATCACTGCCAAATGAAGCATGTCAACCATATGAATTTAAATGAGTGTTTTTGTAATGCATTTTCAGTACTATTTGTTTAGCTTTTTGCAATTTCTGCTTGAGGTTTTTTATTTTATATCTCAGCATTAAATATGTGGACGATTATTCAAGCTGTATAAAATTCTCAGTATAACGATGTACAAAGACACATTTTGCATCCTTTACATCAACTGGATGTTGTTTGTTAGTGTGTTGCTTTTCCCACAATCATAGTCTCTGACAACTCAAGAGCAAAGTTTGTTTACCGCAGTGTACTCAACTGAGGTTGCATATCCTATTCAATATTGTTTAAAAAAGAAATAAAAGTACTTAATCTGTTACTTAGTTTTGTGTGTGAAATATGTGCGCATGAGACAAATGTCAGTTTTCAATATATTTATTGTAAATTTCCAACAGCCTCTAACGACAAACATTAGATGTATCAGCAGTTTCTCACGTTTTCAGAACATGCACGCTATAAAATGTACAAAGTAAATTTTCTTCATTTTAATATGTATTGAGTAACAGTGTATAGAGTTTTTGAAAACATGACATAAGACCTGGCAGATAAATAAATTATTAATTGTAGTTATATACCAAATATACACTATGAAAAGTGTATATTTGTTGGTAAAACTGTAAGGCCTTTCAACAACATAATGCATTGTTGCAAAAAACAACAGGTACTTGGTTAACTGTGCAACTAAAGACCAGAAGCACAATGAACTTTTCTAAAGGTTTACAAAATTGGATTGGAAGGTTATACTGTACTTTATTTATTTTGAAACTATTTTCGGATGCTATGTTGCCTAGTATTTGTTTAACAGTATGGTTATCAGTAGTTTGCACTCTCACAGTATTAATCATATAGACCAAAAAGTGATTTTGTACAAATTCATACAAATGTCACTGTTAGCATAATAGAGAAAGTTTGAGACAAATGTTTTACAATTACAAATTTATCAATCATCAAAGAACTTTTGTACAAAATCTGCCTAAGCTTCTGGCAACTGGTGGCACTTCTTAAACCTTTACAAGGATATTGACTTCAGAATCCATTCTCTTTGGAGAACTTACCTGACAGAAGCAAACCGACCCTTATAAAATGAAACATTTGGCACAGTTCTAGACCACAAAACATTTACCTGTATGCCTAAACAGAGCAAATGTGTTTTGACACCCAGGCAAACAGACTCACCGAATAACCTGATCTGTCCATTACCTGCTCATCATATCTCTAAAACTCTTTTGGTTCCTTCATATTACATCCTTTTGTCTGAAAGTAGAGGTCTCCCCCTAGAGGTCAATAGTCTCACTGCAGATGCTCAGAGCATCAATCTGTCTGCACACACTGATAAATTCTTCTTGAACAGATTGGTCAAATTCTGACTGCTGGTCCATACTCTCCTCTGACTTTAATGTTCTGTAGGGTCTCTGTAAGCTTCCCCTTTGGTGGCCAGAGCTGGCAGTGTGGCTGGAACCCCCACTGAGGGTAGACGGTGGTGGATGGTGTCCTTCCGGACTAGAGCACAAAACCAAAGAAGAGCCACCCAGAGACTGTCTGTAGAGGGAACAGGAGCTGGAGCTGCCTCTCCAGCGCTCGGGAGATGAGCAGGAAGTTGAAGATGAGAGTGAGGGAGAAGGGGATGGAGGAAAACCTAATGATGGACCATCTGGTTGGGCCTGAGGAGCAAGGGGAATTTGGGGTAGCACTTCCACACATGAAGATGTTCGGTATAGGCCTGGATCAGGAGTAAGGGTGTCTCTCAAGGTTTGGGCACTGCTGGAATTGGTCTCTCTACCATTCAGGGAGCGGTCGCTAGAGGTGAAGGGTCGTAACGGGCTGAAGAGACTCATGGGAAATAGAGATTCACTAAACAGTGCTTCATCAATGCTTCGACGCAGATTTATGGGCGAAGGAGGGCGCAGGTCCGCTGTGGAGTCGCTGGTACAGGATGAACCCACAGAAGGGGCACCAGTGTTGGGTTGAGTGTTGGGCAAGTCCAGGTCAAGGTCACGATAGGCCAATGCCCGGTTGCTGTGGTATAAAAGATCAAGGCCATTCAAGCTGCTGAGATGGTCGTCCACCAGTGTGTACAATGGTAGGCACTCTGTCTCTCCATGCCCAATTGGATCACAAATGGCCAGCTTCTCCTGGTGAGACAGAGTCCACTGGTAGCTCCCAGGAATGATAGGTGACTTTGCTGCAAGGAGTTCTGTCCAGCAACTTCCTGGCTGGGGAAGGTGATCAGAAGAGTAAACTGGTTGAGCAACTACCATAACCAGTGTGAGGCAAATCACTGCTTCACAAACTCGGCAGCTGAACTGAAAAGTCCACCACGGCCAAGGCCGAAAGGACTCCGCGCTTCCAGCAATTCCGAGAGCGTGCAGCATGGCATAGAGTTGCAGCCCTGCACAAGCCAGAGAGAAGACGGCACAAAGTAGCACTGCGGCTGCCGCCCTGTCCCAATCTCGGCTCTCTGCAAACGGGCAACGGTTGTAGCGTTCAGCTGGTGTTGGTGATGTGTTGTTCAGATGATAAATATGCTTGGAGTCAGCACGAACATAGCAGTAGAACACAAAATATGCAGCTGATAGGAAAGTCGCCAGAGCCACAAAGGCACCTCTAGAGATCAAGGACAGAAACAGGTAGACTTGCTGGTCAACATGGAGTAATGCAACAGGGCCAAAAGCAGCAGCAAAGTGCAGAAGCACCAAGCAAGCCAGGAAACAAGGTCTCTGAAAGGCGGAATAGGACAGCTGCATACGAGAGCGCATTGACAGGAGCAGGAATACCAGGCCAAAGGCCGCAGTCATGCAGGGAAATGGTGCCTCGTAAAGTAAAAGTGAAGCCTCTGTAGATGCCATGCGGTCCTGGTATCCGTATGCATCGTACACTAGGGCAAAGGCCCTAGTGCAGCCAGCGGCCACCAAGCAGAAACTAACCAGAGCGAAGTAGCCACAGCCTGATGGGTACTGTAGGGGCAGGCACAGGAGGTTCAGGGTGGAGGCCAAAGCGACTAGACAGAACACAGTGCCCAGGCCGTATATGTGTGCTTCCCACGCTGAACCCCATGTAGCCAGGGCACTGTTCCAATCAGAATACAGTGCCACAAACATAGGTGGGGCCGGAAATGGGCTGGGACTTTGCGAGAGGTTGGTGGAGAGGGTGGTTGTGCTGTCATTTTTGCTGCTGTTGCTCAGGACAGTGGTGGTGGTGGGCCAAGTGTCACTAGAACTGCAGATTCCAGAGTGTTCTGCATTGCAGTCAGGGAGTGCAGATTCTTGGGTAAGATCTGTCAGCCAGTCTTCAGATGTAGCAGTGGCCATTTCTAAAAGGAAGAACAAACACATTGCATTATTAGTACAGAAGACATGTGTAAAGATGTACTACAGATACTAATTCTCAGGAGACTACTCATGATTTAATTATTCAAAGACTCCTATTTAAATATAAAAGCTGAATGGAAAACTAGTTACAAAATAAGAAGCACAAAGAAATAAATCAGTAAAAAAACAGAAAAGGTAATTGGTACTGGTACTTTTATTGGTACAGGTACTGGTAAACATCTACCAGAAAATTTTCTGTTACATTTATGGACATTTTCTTTAGCCCTAAAACACAACACAATGCAATGGCTAACTTAAAATATGGATAAAACACCTGTGAAAACTCAATATGTAAAATTCCTTCATATTAGCACAGTACATTGGGCCCTATTTTTGAGGACTTTTCTTAGAGTGTATACAAAATGGATATTCCAGAACAGACAACCAAGGCAGTCATTACTGTCACCAACTTCTGGCAACCCTATGATTTATTTTTCTGTGACAGACATCACCACTAGAGGGCATTTTTGAGGGGTCTGCCCAGCTGAGCATGTTTCACAGTGGGAAACCAATGGTTTAGATGTGGAGATTTCTAAATTTGGGAAATGTCTAGTGTTTTAAACCTACTAAAAATAAAAGCTCTCAATATGATATTTCTAACAGGGGGAGAAAACATTGGTGAACATATTTGCCCAAGTAGCAGGGATTGGTGGGCTGCCATGAAAGGCAGAGATACAACATCTGTTGTTTGTATATAGATGTAATTGTGACTGTATTGTTTGATTCGCAGATTGCTCTGGGAGGAGGCTGCTGTTTAAGATTTTGGATTCTGCGGCTTGGCTCTGGTACTGAGGAGTGTTACATACATTAGAGTTTCTTAGCCTAACAGAGTTAGAACAGCATGTGAAGTTCCATGTGACAGCCATTTCCAAATCTGGAAATGCTTCCTAATGCTTACCAAACATTTTATTTGGAAGTGATGTATAAGCAATCAAAAAGGAAGTCCTCAGATGAACTAACATCACCGTAGAGCGTGTACACGTTATGAAAACCCACACAGGTTTGTTTGTGGCATCTAATGTGCCACTGTAAAATGTGATAAGACATTCAA
>JAUZSZ010000086.1:15637722-15652549 GCA_034780575.1 Labeobarbus marequensis
TGCTCTTTTAGCGGCGTGTTTGCATGTGGGGGCTGTTATTTAGAGGGGGTTAATTGGCTGGCTGAAGATCAGGTGATGCTTCAGTGCTTTAGGACACGCATGAAAGATGCCGAGGTACATCTGGACTCTGCAGCTGCAGATGGCAGAGAAAAGTGCAGCTAACGCAGTCTCCATCCCTCAAGCATCTGATGCACCACAACATGCAACACAGCACCTCGCGCACCACACTTACACACACCACCATCATCATCAGTAGTTTCACAAACTCTGCTGATAGCATCACGTATGACAGTTCATCAACATTTCAAGATTAGGGATGCACAGATATTATAGTACTGCTAAGCTGATGAATATTACTGATAAATGGCTGATATCAAAAATTTACATTTAGATTTAAATTTACAGTTTCCATTAGACCATGCAATGCAAAGTAAGTTACTTTGGAAAAAAGCATCTGCTAAATAATAGAATATTTTGCTGAAATCATTTAAAAAGAAAATCATTTTAAATGCCTCAAATGAATTTAGGTATCACAGCATAAACAAAGGATATTATGATACTGACCAATAGTAATAAATAATAGAAAGTCCAATAAGTGATGTAGTTGTTGTGCATCCGTAATAAATATATCATCCTATTATTAATTCCCAATCAACAGTATTATCTTGATACAATGTGACACATCGTCAAACATGCATCACCAGGTGTATTGTATCTTGTTGTAATAGGTATACGATATATACAAAATGTTTTCACAATGAGTAATTTTATTTAGTAAAAATATTAAGTTTTTAATTTTTTTAAACACTTATTCTTATTAAAGCTATAAAAGTTATTCAGTTTTGTTTTTTTTTGCTTGATTAACATAACAGACAGCAGCTGCTATATTGGTTGCTGTCACTTTAAGACCGAATGCACAGATTCAGCATACTGATACACAGATTTCAGACATCAGATTTCTTTCCCAATTTTTTTACGTTCACTTAAAACACAACAGACTGCGCTTACATTAATACTTGCCAATACAGGCAAACTGACATTGTGTATTTGACTGTTGAAGAGCAATAATATGCAAAAAAAAGAACTGAATTCAGAATCTCATGCTATCTGAGAGGCAGCTTGCAGTGTGTTCAAGTACCACATTAAATGAACTCTTTAACATTAAGCACATCTGTGCTTTATTTTCTCATTCATGAATGTTTCTTTATCACTCTAATGTGTTGTTAACTTATGAATATAGTATCACCATCATAACAGTCTGAAAACACACACTTCTCCTTTCCTAGTGCCATTTCTGTGTCCTCTATTCACAGCCCTCACTCTTGTGGGTTCAGGTGGTTGTGTTTTACCAATCTGCAGAATGCAACTGAGTCTTTTACTGTCTCTCGGCATGAAATGATGGGACAATGATCAGATTTGTGGTGTTCTTAGAAACACTCTATAATACCCAGTAATGCAGGCAGCCTGAAAATCAAAGCGATCATAGACACAGCCGCACAGCATTCGAAGAGAACAGTTTGGACTTTGATCATCTCAGTACAGAGATTAAACAACAGAAAGACGCTGGAGCTGAAATGGCTTCTCTGTCCCAGATCAAGCCTGTGTTCAATCCTCAGGGCACATGAATGAAATGGGGTTTTTAGGCAGCGATGCGTGTCATTCAGCAGGTGTCCCGGCCCGTTTGTGTGGATGAGTGTGTGTTTGATACTAGAGGAGCAGAAAATTCCCCATTCTGAGCTTAGCTAACTGCTACTGGGTAATGGGTAAAGGAGCTGTCAGGAGTGAGGCATGATGGGATATGACTGTACATGGGGTGCTCTGTACACGCCTGATTGTACTTTAGCTGAGATAAAAAAAAAACAATCTGAGACGTTGACGGTTTAATTTTGGCATGTTTTTTTTTAATGGAGTGTCAAGTTAAAAATAACTAATTTTTTCATCTTATTAAAAGCCCCCTAAGCAATATGTCCAACTGGACTCAACTGGCAAACTAATTATACATGGCTTCCTTAATACTAATTAATTTAGCAAATTAAAGACATGTTTAAGGAATGAAACAGGACCGTAACAGAAAAATAAACCTCTATTTTAAACCCCAGATGACTTTCCATAAAATGCTAAAAAGCTACAATTCTCATAGGACAATTTCATCACATAACAACCGTAATAAAAAATACTACACCTCCCTTGGGCTTTATCATCTGGATTGGACAACTCAATATCACCAGAATATTAGAGTGAGAAAGAGAGATATTAACAGTGTTATGGTTTCATCAAGCCATTAATAGCACCACAGGTTTATAGAACATCTCTGGCAGAGATCAGACCACCTTTCATGCCTTAATTAGACCTTAATCTCCAAGGGAAGGTCATTATACAGCAACACGACCTACAAACTCTTTCTGAAATGATAAGTCCAGATTTTAGCCCTTTTAAATCAGCAATCTAAGTCAATACTGAATGCTTAAGGAGAATCTCCCAGAACAAATCTCCAATAAGACTGACTGCATTCTATGACTGTAATGCTAATCGGTATGTGAGCTTGTAATTAGCTTGTAAAACTAATGAACATGAAAAGGCACCAGTGTCACTGATGGTACGCTACAGTAAGCATAAGCTTAGCGCTGATGTAGCATAAATACAAGGAACCTCTGTTCCAAACCCTGCGAGCTGGCTTGTCTACTGCCTAAATAGACAGCTACCTAGACACCCTTTTTTGCATTAAATAAAAATTATGTATAATTTTTTCTCTTGACTCCTCTGTCATCTTGGATTAAGTTGATTTCACTGATCTTGTTGTAGTGCATTGTTGCAGACCTTGTTGGAGCAGCCTTTGCATGAGAAGCCCACTAAAAGCCCACCAAGCTTTACATGCAGAAGCAGCACTACTAAACTGACCTCAGAGCAGCTTGACTTAACGTGAATTCGCCCCTTTCAATCACAGCCCATCCGATAACACACAGACATCTCATCCAGCATGCCAGGACGAGGAAGAAAATTAGAGAAAGAGAGACAGACTGACACAAATAAGAAAGAGCAGTGTTTGACAAACACAGGGAGGGAAATGATACATTGATTTACACTATCGATCCCGAGAACTGATGAAGCTCATGCACACTTATCGGAATGCCTGCGTTATCCGCATGCAGGTGGAGAGAAAGAGAACCGGTGGGCTTTATCTGTCACTCTCTCCCTGTCAGGTAGACGTTCCTATATCTGACTCCTACTTTCACTCTAAAGATTTCCTTTCTCTTTTTCATTCTCCTTATACGGATGTTCAAGGACTCATTTCTCACTAGGCCACAGTGAATGTGACGGACTGACTGACGTATGGACTCTGGTCTGGAGATTTCAGCAGAGTAAAGATTTGCTGATAGCAGGAAGTCAGGTGTCAAGCATGGCAGATACCCTTCAGCAGCGGAGAGGACGCTTGGAAAAAATATCACAGAACACAGTGTGTTTAAAAGGAATAAAATATCACAAGACAGACAAAGGGGTGGGGGGGTCATGGGTGGGAGGGTAGCGTGTATTATGAAGGCAGAGTAAATAATCACTGCGTATTAACAGTGTTTTAAATCACAGCTAATTTACTAAGGAATGAAAGGTTTGATCCACTGCTTTGTCTTCAATTCTGCAGATTATGATTTATCACACCGCTTTCACCGACATGCAAATACATGCAAATTTCCAAACTACATCCTCCTGCACACGGTGAACTGCACTGGAGGCCAAACCAGTAGCAAGAAAAGATGGGTAAGGAGAGAGAGAGGACAGTGAAAGAGAGCGTGAGTGGGAAAGATAATGAATTAGAAAATGAATGAAGGAGAGAGTGAGATGAGAGAATCTTTATGAAAAAGCCATGGGTGAAAGCAGAAGACAAGTGGCATGGCGCCACCACACTATACTAAAGTGCCAATGCTAGCCAGACTGTGGACTCGATCTGGCATACAGGATGTGCCCTTCATGTGCATTTACTGATGATGAAATGTAATAACAGTGTAACAAGATTCATAAACATACAAGTCTGCATTAATGGTAGGAAAAGTGGCACAGACTATGTTTTTGGAAAATATACTACAATGTTCAGATGATGGAATATTTCCATGTTCAGCTCACTAATTTCTGTGCCACTAGCATCACCGAATGTAATGGCAAAAATAATGATCAGTTTCCTGAATACGATCTGCCATTGGTCGGTCAAATAGATAGTCCCGCCCATAAACTCGTGCCATTGTTTGAGCCAATATTGTGGTATTAGGCTGATCAGGATGCTCAAACACTTTCAATTGACAATCAACCTAGAAATGTCTCATTTATTGCCATGTTTACATGTCTCAAAACTACTGGAGCTTTCTTTGGATGTACATTGAGCTATCATGCTGAACTAAAGCATGTGTACAGTATTTGAGGTACAGTATGCCTGAGCACAAGTGTTTCATATCTGTGAGTGTGAAACAAGAGCAGAAGTGAGTGCCACTGAAGTCAGACAGCTCAGCTCTATACATGCACCTCAAACAACCTGTTAGCATAATAGAAAATGAAGAAAGAAAGCGTGAGGGAGTGAGAGGCGGGGACGAGTGAACCAGAACAGCAGTGTTCCTATGGGAACAGGGAAACGGTGGACCGACGTGGCTGTCACAATCACCCTCCATATGCTCAGAATCTACAAACCGCTTCAAGTTCATCACACGCAGACTGCCAAGAACAAACCTGTGTGGTTTGATTCTGGAGTAAAAACAAATTATGTCAGGGTGGCAGAGGGTCATAGGATAAATAGCTGATCAAAGAATGGGTTCAAATGTCTTGAATCAAACTGAAGATGAAGAGTTTGTAAGCAATTAAGAGTTTCACCTCCAAGTACCATCAGATAAAAAAAAAAAAATTAAATACTACTATTAAATGAAAGTTTCCAGAGTTTCAGCTTGTTTAAATGTGTAAACTAGGGCTGTGTGATTTAGTCTCAGTCTTAGTCTTTTAAATTAGTCTTAGTCCTATGTCAAAAGTACTTTTTGTTAGTCAACCTTGTCCTGTTTTTGTTTAGTCAAGTTTTAGTCAACTAAATGCGTTTCTCTTTCTTTATAGCTCAAAATTATGATCGCAATGATTGTTGTCATTTGAGAAATTGATTTTTAGATTTCAGGTATTGCACTTTCACCAATAAGCACAAACCATCTGAAGTGTGAACTCCTACATGTTTTATTTTACCTCATCTAGTGCACTGATTATTATAGGCTATGTAATATATAAATTAATACCATAGGCTTAGATATACACTCTCTCTGTAACCCCCGCCCCCCCCCCACCAACGTAGCGGACCAGTGGCTCCACACTTACTATTTGGGTTCTTGTATTTAGTTGCGTGTGTGTTTATCACTCACCATCTTCTGGAGGTGCTTCTCTTTCCGTACGTCCACCATGACAAGGCCTTCTTTCACCAAACCCAGACCCACGTCATCTTTCGAGTCATTGAACTGCAGCGTGACATGCGGGCAGACAGCTCCACTGTATTCCACGTTCAGCAGACACTGTGTGTTTTGAATGTCCCTGACCACACTGTCCACAGCGTCGGCCCGTGCGTCTTCCTGTGGGTGAGGTCATCATAAGAACATGTCACATATCCATCCATCCAAAACCAGGTTTCATTTCTACAAACTGCCCACAACACAAACACTTACAATACCACACAATATTGATAGACACTTCAAAGTCCTCAGTGTGTGCTCTGAGCCAATCAGACTCCATCATTCATCAAACTCTCCAGCTGCGGAGTTGCTCATTCATCACACTTACACACACACAAGCACTGCGATAATGATAAATGTAGATTTGCAAACAAAAAACAGATCAAAATACCTCCACACCAACACAATGTTTCACAAATGTTCGACGCACGAGGTGAGAGATACAGATCTGATCTTTCTCACTCTCATACACACACACACACTTTGCTCTTGTGAGCCAACCCAGTCTCCATGGCAACCTCAGAGCATGTTCCCCTTGGGGGGAGTTATGGTGGGGGTACAAGATACAGAGGCCACCCAGAACGAGAGAAAGAGACAGGGATAGAGAGAACAATGTGCCTACCTCAAAAGATGGACAAGATCACAAAACAACAGCAGTATTAACAGGGCAGGTGGCATGATGCCGCAACTACACACACAAACACACACCTACACGCGCACAATCGAGCTCCGCACACAGACCAGGTGGAAAACTTACTTTCATATGCATTTCCTCACACAATTTAACTAACAAAAAGGCTTGAACTGGAATATCAGCATTCTAGCATACTGCTTACTGTCAAGTAGACATTGAGTATATAGGATACCGTTTTATTTTTTCTTAAGTTCTGTTTTATTTTCTTCCAAATTCAGTTTTTTTTTTTCATTTTAATTTGCCTAGACTCTGTTTTAATGCTTAAATTAAATTATTAACCAACAAGCATGTCTAATTAGCTGAAATCATGAAACTACAAAAATTACATTTAAAGCCCTATGAAATACAATTTTCTCCTTATTTTTCTTAAATTTAGTTCCAAATTCTATTTTACACATTAATTTTCTGCATTTCATTTTAATGTTTCATTAAATTTAAATAAAAGCATTTCTAAACCAAAAAACAAATTTCTCCCCCCCCCCCCTCAGAAATACTTTTTTTGTTGTGTATTTACATTTTTCTGGTAAACAAATTCTGGTAAATATAATATTCCTTAAAATAATGTTCTAATAATCATTTTATTAGTAGTAGTAGTACTATCATTGAATACAGTATTTCTGTCACAGTTTCTTCAAGTTAAACCAAACTTTTATTTTAGTAGGTTGTTGTGAAGACCTTTAAAAAGTTTCTGTTTATATTATAAGACAACAGTTTTTCTCAAAAGAAATGGTAAAATGCTAATGAAGTGACTATCAGAGCAATTCTAGAGATTATGCTTATGTGTTCATGTACTGATATATTGAGGCTAAAATTCACTACAAACGTCAAACACGCTTCAGTATGTGTGCAGTAAATGAAACTGTGCATCTGCGCCATTCATTCACACAGAACATGCAGGATTCCTATTTAAATAGGATTTTGCAGCTTAATATTCACAGACACTAGTCCATATTGTGTTTCGATTTGTGTACTAACCTACTTTTGATTTATTCATATAAATTTGGCAAATTCCGTGACATTCTGCGTTCTATAGTAAATTCCACTTTTATGGCTGGATTCCAAGATTCTGTCCACGTTTTCCGCATCACGGAAATCATAGGACCCTAAGTATAGTACATGTTACATCACATGAGCTCATTACGTACAAAAATAATTATGCAATGTAGTGTGCTCTTGTTGTATACTTTACACTTGAAGTGTATGGCTATTCTATGCAGAAAATTAGCATACTTTGCAGAAATACGGTAGTATGCCATTCCAACAGCTAAACTAGCATGATGTGACTCATAATTCCTGTCTTTAATAACCTGGATGTAACTGTGTTTTGGGCGTGCATGCGCTATGTGTTCTACAGGACCCGTTTGAAGGCCACGTTGCGTGATGAATCACACGGGAGTGCGTATGATGTGTTTGTGCAAGAACTTACATCCTGTGGGACCTGAATGAAGGCAAATGTGTATTCTGTAGCCTGTGGAGGAAGCGTACGCGTGCTGAAGGCTGGAGGAAGGGTTGCAAGACGCGTGGAGGATAATATCTCTCTCTGAAAGGACAAGAGAGAGAGAGATTGTCACATTGTTGTGTTATAAAACAGGCTTCATACCTCTTTCATGCACTGACTGCCTGTACAAGGTCCTCATTAAACGGAGGAGGTGTGAGTACAGCACAGCAGATAAAAGCAAAGTCAAGGATAACGCTTAACTCCTCCACATGCCACACTCAAAGCCAACAACACAATATGAGAGACACACACTCTCTACTGGGTCGCAGTTGAGCACTGTGGTCATGTGTCTTTAGTGCAGAACATGTGAACGCAGCAGGCTAAAGAGGCTGGTTAGCACTGAGACGACACAAAGGCTCGTTTCAGCTTTGAGAATGAGAAATACAGGCAGACAGAGAAACTAGAAAATGGAAAAACAGACAGAAGACAGATGAAAGTACAAAGCAAAAGGACTGGCTTGTTCTACGTGGGGGGGGGGGGGGGGGTTATACAGCAATTCTTCAGAGGAAGAAAGGCAGGAACACACATCAAGCACACGGTGGGCCTAGAAATATTTGGGCACAATGTTTGAATGTCAATGTATTTCTCTCCATTTATGTTTCATAGAAATGGAAAGCAAGGCCATTTTAATCAAACAATATGTGTAAAAATCACAAAACAACAAATATTTTTCTCAGAATGAAGACTAAGACAATTTCTGGCCGTCAAACTGAAGTGGATCATGTTCATAATGTGATGAACTCTGATTTAATATAGTCATGTAATCAGTTGCACAAAACTGACTCACATAAGTAATAATAATAAATAAAATAAACCTCTAGAAAGTTAACATCTCCAAAGTAAGTTACATGTATTTCATAATATTAAAGAGAATGTTTAAAATGTCAAATTAAAACAGATTTTGTTACATTTAAGATCTGCTACTTTGTCTACATTGTCAGATTGTTATATGAAATCTAAATTACAACGCTTAGACCAAAAGAGGAATTTAGGCCTATTAATGGCACATTAAAATAAAGATCTGTCCCTCAAGACACTGTGTCCAGCGAAACAGAGTGATTGAGCATAGATGAAGGCAATAAACACTGATATCCGATTCAGCACAATGCTCTTGCACCGAGGGTTAAGATATGTGGGCAAAGAGAATAAAAGAATGAGGTGGAGAGTCTGTGAATAGAGAAGAAATAGGGAGGCACAGGGAATACAGAGATGAGGGAAAAGGCCTGTCGTGTGAGAAATGTTTCATCACGTGACCACCTGCATCTTTTCTCTTGTGTTGGCCTGAAGCATTCTGCCCCGGGCACAAAAACAGCAAAGCGCGCTGGGTACTGCAATCTTCAAGCTGCTTTTAAGCATACTAACATTATTTCCCTTGCAAAAATGCATATATTCTGGACTTATGGAGAGGACTTGTTTTACACATGTGTGGCATTTTGACTGATGGATTCAGTGCTGGCTTTTGAAAGCACATGCAGTATTTTAAACAATTCAGAACATTCATCAGTCAGCGCCTTTCTAAAGAGATGCTCCACTCAGGAGATGCTGTGCTACTTCCAGATTACGCATCAACCTCCCTGCAAGCAGATACTCACGTTTCCATAGTCGATGTAGAACACGTGAACCTTTGCTGGAGATTCAACTTTCTCAATGCGAGCTCTGTACCTACGGAGAGACAGAGAAGAAAGTGTCAGTTCCACTCACTGATCAGAGGAGAAAGAAGTTCAGCCGTTCATCCACAAGCACTGGACAAATTGTAGAACACCTGAACAAGAAAAGTTTGGCTTTGCCATCAAGTGGCACTTTGGTACTCAGGTTTTCACTGTTTTTTTTTTTTTTTTTTGGCTCCGAACTGCCTTTTCTACATAAAAGTGACTGAAATGGGCCACACTGGGCACCGGTACTGCGGTATACAATAAGTGACCTTCAATTTCACCTAACTGAAAACATTCACATTTGTAAAGAGGAAAATACTAGTTTACTGCCCCTAACTGTAGAGTACAGACAGATCTTTTATGGGGGTCTGAGGAGAGAGTTGATCTTGTATTCATAACCTCACACTCTGGAAGTGTAAGAAGCCTCTCATATTCATAAAGAGCAGTTCAAAGCTCTGCATGACACCTCAAACAAGAGGAAAAAGTCAAAGAAGAGTTTCTGTTTTCATATAATCAAACTTAGACATTCCAACCCACTCCAGACCCCCTGCCCACTCCAGACCATCCACTTATGCTAAAACACTTCAATCATCCAAAACCCCCGCCTGATCCAGGGATGCCCGCTCGGAAAAATGCCTTTCTGCTGGTATCAGACTTAATGAGCTCTTATGCCACCGAATGACATAGTCCTGGTGCATCGTGGGAAAACATGACCCAACTGGGATATAGAGAAAGATAACAAACATGACAACATGCTAAAAAAGAAAAGAAAAAAAATGAACAACAAAGAAAAACTTGTAAGCAATTAAAGAAAAAAGTCTAGGGATGTTGCTGGGTGGAGCTCAAACGAGTTTATAAAAGAGCAAGACGATATCAACAAAAACACCAGCAGATGCCTGAGTAATGAGTCACCCCACTGAGGATGCAGCCTGTTCAGACTCTATATGAGGACAATAGAAGCTTCCAGACTCCCTAAAGGACAAAGGACTCATTAGAGCAGTCCAATGTCCTGCAATCTAGGGCAGATTACCCCAATATAAAATTTAAGTAAACCAAAAAAATACCCATAACCAACAGATGGTTCACTATAAAACTATTTCAACAATGAATATGAGGTTAAAGCAATGCCTGTGAAGATAGTCTGCTGAGAAATGCTGCTTTTCTGCTTTTATTCTTTTTCCTCCGAAGTAATCTTTCATTAAAATTAAAGACACATATCAGTTATCAACATATCTAATAATATTCCAGTATTACAGATTTTATTATAATTACATAATGCAAATTGGCATTATATATAATAATTGCTGTCATTTAACACTAACTTGAAGTTCAAAAAGAAAAAAAAAAACAAACTCAAAACATCCAAATTTCATACTTTACACTGTTACAAGGATTCCTACTGTAAATGTATTTGTAGCATTTAAAGTGACTATTTAAATGACTAAATATTTATATTGGTCATTAGCAATAACATAAATTATCAGCATGTGCCAAAATTTCAAAATCAGTGCATTATTATTTAAAACATCAAATCACCTGCACAAATCAGCAAGATGACTCATCATTACCTCTCAAAATTAGACAAGAACGTCCTGCCCAGCAGCTCCGACAAATATTTTATTACATTTATTTATTAAAAGATATTAATAAATTAAAAGGTATTTTGCTGAAACCAGGAAACTCGGCTTTTATAGCAGATGCCATTAGGAGATTTTTAAATTTTTTTTGGCTCTTACCATTCTCCATCAGCAAACTTCGCGATGCAGAAATCCCCTCTGCGTGGGTTATAGGATCCTTCCACCGGAGGCTGGGTGGCAATCTCTCCTCGCATGCTCTCCATCAGGCTCTCCAGCTTAGCACCTACACAGATAAGGAGGGCAAATAGGTGAACATCTCCATGCAATCCATCACACTTCTCAGGAAAGTCTGAAAACTTCAAGCTTGTGTTCCTGGATTTGGCTCCATGTTGGAGAGTGTCATCCTGTCGGCATGATTACATGATTTATACCATAACGTGATGATTTGAGAAGGAAGAGATGCATTAACTTGCGAGTGACTGGCCTCTGCCAACATCATTTCTCCAACAATGAAGCCCTGATGGCTCTGGAGAGGAAAGCATAATATTTTCCTCGTTCAGCCAAACAGCAAACACTAAATTACATTCATTTGTTGACTACCAACATCCATTGAGATTTTGCCGGGCCTGGGGTCTGTTGCAAATACGGAAATAAAATTAGATTAAGACCCACAAATCCTCAACGCTCTAGCGCACTACGGCCCGCTTGAGGGGGACATGTGACCCAAGCAAGCTCTCAAATCAACCAAAGGCCAGCAAGGTTTTAATACATCAAAATGGCTTGAAATGCCTTTCTAATGAGAACGTCCACTACACATATTTACTTTTTTCAGACGTATTCTTGCAGCTGTTCATTCATTTCTCCCAACAACAGGAGCAATCACTGTAATCGCTGAGGTGTGGGTTTGCTGGGGTATGGAAATGTGACAAAATGGCCCCACAGTCAGGCATGAATAATGCTGTAGGAGCGCAAAGCAGAGGGAGGGAAAAAAAAAACAAAAAAAAAACAAAAAAAAGAGAGCTGTAATGTGCGACAAATACCAAACATCCCTCCAGGAAAGCTGTTAAAATAAGCCAACTAATGGGCCTGTCTTAAGCTGCTCAATTTCGCCCCCCTTCTCCGACGTCACTGGGGTTTGTATGATAATTGTTTGCTGGCATCAGAATATTTGCATGCATTAAATGAAAAGACTAGGATAAAGAGAAGAGAGAGCGTTTAAAACGTAGTGTAAATCTACATTCAAGCAGCCTTAAGCCGGTATGTGGCTAATTAGCATGATGCCAACTCAAACAGAGCAGTGTTAGTGTGTGAATGTATGTTTGTGTATGTGTGAGGGGCACAGGGGGTATTTAATGGCAGATTTCCAAAAGGGGTGTGGCTTAAATGCTCTATTTAATTGGCTAACCCACCAGCATCCAGCCTGCTAAACGGTTAATTAGCACATATGGGAAGACACGTGCACACACACACACACACCCCTCTCAGCTGATTCTCTCACAGTAGAGATATTAGCGGCGTTTTGAGGAGGCAGCAGTTTTTGAGAAGTTAAGGGGGAGAACGTGGCTGTGTGACTGTGGGTAGAGTAGCTCGTCAGATGACAGCTGAACGTGCAGCCTTGATTTATTAAACTAATTTAAAAAGTTTTGCATTTTCTTCCCAGGCAGCAGTGTAGCGAGAGTGTGTTTCCCTGGCTTCGTTCATCCATGCCCCACTTCCAGCCCTGCGAGAGCTTGCTAAATAATAAATAAGGAGGGGGGTGTCCTCTGTACGCATTATAAAGGTTTAGCGGAGGCAGCGCATTTAACCCAATTAATCCAAGAAGCACTCAATTAGAACGCATAGACCGGGCAGAGAAAAAGTCTCTATTATAGACAATGGATGATAATTAAAATGAATGCACTGGTTTATAATACGTGTCAAAGAATGCAAATGTCAATCCAAACACTCAAAATGAACATCCAACCATTATTTAATTACCTCATGTCATTTTAAAACCATATGCCGCATGAAACACTGAAAAAGAATCACTGAAAAACCCTCCTTTGTAGCTCTCGAATCAAAAATGGCTTCAGACATCAGGTTTCACGCTTCATTAAGTGACAAAACATAACTAATGATGGCACTGATGTAAGGAGGCAAATATGATTTTCAGTGGCACAATTTTCAGTGAATTAACTTTTGGTGTAGTTGCCACACAAAACTGTAATTGGAAACATTTTGAATAAAGTACAAGAATAAAATTGTCCTTTTGGAGAAAGGAGTGAAACAGAACATGAGGGAGTAGAAATAATGACAATTTTCATTTTATTTCTGGGTGAATTTACTTTAATTTTCTCGAAAAAAGGGTTAAACACACTCCTTAAAGCAGATCTGAAATTATATATAAAAAAAGTCACTATGAAATCAAAATAAATTGAATAATTAATATTTTACTTGTTTCTGGAATGATTTATCCACATCAGGCACATTTTATTTATTTATTTTTTTTTTTAATTCATGTGCCCACGTTAAAAAACATTAACTTCCCATCAATATCTCTTCTCAGATTCTGATGATTTGTGAAAACGACAATACTTCAATCATCCAATCAAGTCCCAACCAACATTTTTTTTCTTGTCTGCGAAGCTGTTTCATACGTCACAATAGGGAAGGAAAAACCATCACAAATTCTGTTTCCTGCCAACTTTAAGTATTACTGTGACAGTACCATAACATGGTCACACTATATTTTAAGGTCCAATTCTCGCTATTGACAAACAATTAACCCCAACTTTTGCCTCAAACATATTAATAGTTAGTAGTTAAGTTTAGTTATTGGGTAGGATTAGGGATGTAGAATATGGTCATGCAGAATATGTGCTTTATAATTACTAATAATAACAGGCATGCTAATAAGCAACTAGTTAATAGTGAGAATTGGTTCCTATACTAAAGTGTTACCGGTAACACCATAGTAATTAGATATATACTTTAGTATATGAATATTTACATTTGGTATGTACTTCAAAAGAACATGACACTACCATTTTGGGGGAAAAACTAATACCATAGTACTTAAATGCTAATCAGAAACTTAATAAAACTCTTGGGGAGACTTTGTCAACTTAAAAATGAATTACTGTTGTGTTGAATTAATGTGTTTTGATCTAAAAGTATGCTAACAAGACCTGCAGTGGTCCATATGGTGTGGGTTCAGGTGTTCAGCCCTGCTTACATTCTCTGTATGCTTCATTACATCCTCCTTGACTGATATACTGGAGGATATAATGAAGGATTCAGCTTTAATTACGGTGGGGTCAGGTTGTCTAGAACCTAATGTAAATCTGCAACATTGCCCTGACTGTGTATGTGTGTGTGAGAGAGAGCGTTTTCAGTGCATCGTGATTTGCACACAGCTAGCTCCCAGTCAGCATGTAACGTTAATTAGCACGAGCAGAACATGTCTACGGATTTGGATTCACCTCCTGCTCTGATGAGGGACGAGTGAGAGTTATAGAGGACATGAGGTGGAAATTCACAGATGAGCCTGAGAGAGTCCACTATGAGATGAAAAGTTCCCTATTCAGATAACACAGCGAGCAGGACCGTCAAGGACTCTTAGCTAATTTAAATGTTTAATCTCTGAAGTCAAAGGTTCTCTGCATGAAAAAATGCCTTCCTCCCTCTCTCTCTCTCTCTCTCTCTCTCTCTCTCTCTCTCTCACACACACACACACACGGGTTATCTTTTTGCATTTTAAAATTACTTTTCATTTAAGCACTATTTTCCAATTCATTTAGCATTTCAGTTAGTTTTTTCCCCATCCTTTTTTATTAATTAAAACAATTTAATAAATACATTACAACACCTATTATTAGTTTATTAAAACTATATAAGAAAACATTATCAATAACAATATTCATCATCATCATCATAATAATAATAATAATACTTATTCATTTTTA
>JAUZSZ010000086.1:15687085-15698514 GCA_034780575.1 Labeobarbus marequensis
TCGGGAGCCTGGTGAAGGGCGGCGAATAAGGGACGGGGTGGTGCTGATATTAGGGGGGAGGCGGACGCCTCGTCACAATACGATATGACAAAAAGATGGGCAGAGAAAGCAAGAAAAAGCAATTTTAGTTAAGCTCTATAGACAGCATGCGACATGCTGTCGATTAATATTGACTTGCCCCTCAGTTTGCAAAATCAAATAAAAAAAAAAAAATCACTATACTTATATCCCTCCATCTAACTTTTACTGTTCTGGACGATGAAACTTTGCATTGCTAGCACTCGGGATGAATCTCTCATATTCCTTATTTGTAAGATGCTTAGTATAAAAGCATCTGCTAAATGAATGAATGTAAACGACTATTACTTGTTAGACTCCAATTGCTACCATCTTACCTTAAGGTTTGTGAGACTGTTATGTTTACTACATAATTTGGACAAATTATGGGGGATTTCTTAAATCTGTAGGCAACATTTTAAACAAAATGTTAAAGTCTTGTGAACTTTCAATACTGTATATACCAGTGGTGTTCCGTCCATATAAGCTGCGAATGCACCGCATACCCAGGCCGTCTGAGGGAATGAGTTCACGGGCTAATTAATATTAGGCATGATTATAAGTTGATCTCTTGTCATTTGAGATGTGACTTAAAGCTTAAAAAGTGTTGGGAATAATGTAAAATTATTTATTTGAAAACGTTAATTTTCTGTAAATCTACGTCAGTGACGGAAGCTTCCGGGTAAGCGGATTCTCTGCAGCTTTCTCTCCTCTACTCTGTTGCTATAACTCGACAGGATTGTAGCAGGTTCTAAGTATTTTGCTGGTATGCGGCTGATTTCATGCGTGAGGTAAGCTGTCCGCGAAGCGCTCGCCCAAGCGGAAAAATGCTGAAAATTACATTGTTTGACGCAAAATTAACTCGACTAAATCACATGAAAAAAACATCGTAACTGTATATTTTCATGCTTTCTCAAACAAAGCAAATTTTTAAAGTCCACTAAAAACATATCTGGTCAGACAATGTTGAAGATGTTATTGTCAACATGCCTAAGTAGTAGTAAATAAATAAATAAAGTTTATAAAAATGTATATCAAATTTTAAATAATAACAAACATCAGGGAAAAAATAGGAAACAATACTTGTTTTCTGTATAATTGTGTCGCTTACAGTTACAGTCCTTCTCTGATTTTGTTGTTTGCAACGTTACTTGGCAATATTTTAAAGATATTAGTATTATTTATTTATGTTTTATTTGGTATTTTGCATGGCCTATTATTGGAGTAGTGTCACCAGGGTGGGAGTTTTAACTCCTATTCACTGGAATAAAAAATAAATTAAATTAAAAAAAAAAATCCCCATCTCCCCACTCTCTGAATATTACGTATCATAACGTAACTATGTATAAACTGTATTTGGCAGTTTTTACGTGGAAAAGCATTTTCTAGCATTTGAAAAACTATGGATAACCCTGAAACGATAGGAGGATTGGAGATGAATTTCATTTACAAATAAGGTAGGAATGTGCAAACTTTTAAATCGACACCTGCCACGGTATTTTCCTCTTTGAGTGTGTCCTAAAAGCGACGAAGAGAAGAGAGGATTAAGAGAGGATAGGAGGGTGGGGGGTCTTAATCTTAGTACTCAGCATACCCGGTCAAAAAAAGTCACCGTTCGCCACTGGTATATAAAGTATGTTAACTTTACTGCGGAGCAATCCCTGGCTTCAGAAATTCTGTTTGTAAATGTATTACCGCAATTTCTGCTTATTTTTACAACCTGAGGAAGAAGTTGAAATTATTTTCCATGGTAAGTTGACAGCATGTCACAGATGATGTTGACGGCACTTAACTTGTATTGAACCCAGAACATTTCTGTAAAATTCACCCATTACAAACCCATTATTAAATGCAGACTGAGATGATGGCAACTGAAGCCCCTGGAGTCGCAAAAGCAAATTGTTTCCTCTCGCACAAGACACTTGCAGCTATTTTGCTTACAAACAAAGCGCAGCAAATAAATCAGCAATCTGAATGAACAGAAGAGCAGCTTTGCAAGGAGAAAAAGCAGGGAACGAGAGTGTAAAAACAGGGAGAGTGAGTGGATGCATTTAGGAGGGGAATTGGCAGCGGATCTAAGAATAGCCTCTCCCTGCACTGAGGACTTCGTTTTTTTTTTCCAGAGCAGGTAATAAAGAAAATTGATGAGCCGTTAGCTGTAGCGTTAGCTAAATCCCCAACCCTAGAACCACTGGCTTCAACCTGTCTACTGTGCTCTCTCTCAGGGGTATGTGTGTGCATGACACAGAGAAAGAGCCACGGTGACCTGAGAAAGAGAGAAATGCAGGTGGAAAGAGTGAGAGAATGCCGTTTGCTGAAAGCCTGAGTTCTCTGAGGTGGTCTTATCTTGCCGTAAAATGATGGGTTTTAGGCCCAGGAGGCTTCAGACGCATTTCTGGATGACGTTGTTGTGAGAAACTCAATACACTTGAACCAAATAAGACAAAAAGCCTCTGAAAATTTGTCTCGGTTTAGAAGAAAGCTGTCGACGTGCGTAAATTGATTCAGGGAAATTATCACATGAAAGACTCCACAGTAAAAAGCAGCTGTAACGCCACTGGAGTCTGGTAATGGACCAGCCGTGAGAAGGGTTGGAATGACACGACGATTCTTAAACAAAAAGGATGGTAGCAACTCTGCCAGCAAGATACAAATATTTAGCATTTATTAGCCAGGAATGAAGGGACCGCCCACCGCCAAAAAACATCTAAGACACAGTCAGGAGCGTCTGCTCTCTGCAAATGTTCGTGGGCGTGCACAAGAGAAGGTCCACTCTTTTTAATTACTGTCAGGTGATTAGAGAGGACACCTGAAGCGACAGCCGAGTTGAGGGTACTAAACGTTTTGGCGGTGGAGAGTTTGTACTCCCAAAAAAGAAGCAAATGTCAGCAGGCTAGAGGGAAATGCCATGCCTGTGTGTGTATGTCTAACTCCACTTGGAAGGAGCAGAAATGCAATCTCATTCATCGCACAGACGCACACACAGAGTGTGTGGATCTCAGAGCTAGTGACTTTTAGATCTAAACACTGCTGAATTTAAAGGACAAGTAGACAGTTTATGTATTCCTTTACTGTCATATCCCCAGGCAGCAGAGACAGAGGGACTCGATGCACTACAATATTAGAATATACTGTCACTAGGAGTGCAAATAAAAAGAAGCTTTATTTTACAATATATTTGGAACCTTCTGGAAGAATAAATCAAAACAAATCAGAGGTAGAAATCAGGAATGAGGAACCTGGCTTAGTACCTATTTTTTCCTCTATCAATCCACCCACACACCTATCCAATCATCCACCCATCCATCCGTCAACTTGTCCATCCATCAACCTAACATCTATTTATCTTCTCTACTCACCCATCCATCCATCCATCCATCCATCCATCCATCCATCCATCCATCCATCCATCCATCCATCGATTTTCAGTATTGTGAATTAAAACTGTAAACAAGAATGTATAAGACGGCCTATAGTGTCTATGGCATATATGTGACCCTGGACGACAAAACCAGTCTTAAGTAGCATGGGTATATTTGTAGCAATAACCAAACTGATTTTTAAGATGATTTTTCTTTTATGCCAAAAATCATTAGGATATTAAGTAAAGATCATGTTCGATGAAGATATTTTGTAAACTTCCTACAGTACATATATCAATTTAATTTTGATTTGTAATATGCATTGCTAAGAACTTCATTTGGACAAATTTAAAGGCATTTTCTCAGTATTTGGATTTTTTGCACCCCCAGATTCCAAATTTTCAAAAAAAAAAAAAAAAAAATTGCCCTTATGACTGGTTTTGTGATCCAGGGTCACATATTTGTACCATTGTTTAATGGAGCTCTAAACACATTTTGTGTCATACCTTGATAATTGTAAAAATATAAAGCATTGTCAATTATTATTATTATTTTTTGATCTCTTTATATACACAAGTATAACAAAAAGTATAAAACAATGACTTGTGCACAGTAAGAACAGGAATGCTTATTAGCTAAATATGGTCTATTACAATTTCAGCTTTAAACCATCTGGACCTATCCACTGACTTCCAGTTTTTGGATATACGGATTTGCCAACTGCAAGCAGATCTCTACTCTTCAAAGGATTCTGACATTGCAAAACCCGAGAACAGGAAACACTACTGCCATCAACTCAGGCAGAAAAATGGCCGTTCTTGGTCTGCAGTCTCCCTTGAGGGGCAAATGTCTCTGTGCAACTGCAGGGCAACTGTCCTTCAACCTTAACTGCATTGGAAATATCTCAAAAAACAAAAAAATAAAAAAATAAAAAGTGCCCTATATGCAGCAGCTGCAAACACAATCATTTGTGTTCTCTACTCTGCCTGCGTATTCAAGCATGTGTTCATGTGCAGTAATGCAATTCACAATGTCATATCTAATTACATTCTGAGCTGACAAACACACATACACCGTGCTTCCCCCATGAGAATGGAACTAGTGGAAGTGTTATGGCTTTATTTCTGCACGGGTGAACCACAAACCTGCCTAAAGAGTGTCCGTCAAGAGCCTAGAGGGATATCCCATAAACGAGAGGAGAAGCGGCCAAGGACACACAGTCAGGGTGACATCTCGTGTTTGCACACATCTGCATGTATGTGTGCCTATGTGCATGAGAAGTGCAGCGTGAGCTAGATGTCTTCTTGAATGTATGCAGATGCCTGACAATCCTGTTTTCGATGTGGACGGATTTTCGTGTCTGTGCAGATTGAGTATTTACACGGCCGGTCTGTCACTACATCCTGTCTGCCCATGTATGCGCTCTCCTTCAAGCTGGCATTGACGTTAAGTGTTCAAAGTTCCTCACGCTTGCATGCCTGAGTCTGAGTGAGTGCAATAGGAAATGTGTGAGTAAATGTCTGTGTGGGTCAAAATGGGGACCAAATAAGGGAACCAGCTAAGTAAAAATGTAAAAAAATTGACTTAAATTTATGGTTACAAGAGAGAAAACATCATTAGCTCACTATTAAACATTATAAATTACCATCTTGATAGAAAAACAAAGGTGTGCTGAGGCGAGTTGTGAATAAATGTGACAGGCTGCTGAAACTGCACCTGAAGATTTGAAGAAAAATGTGTGTGTGTGGGGTTATAAAGAGCCCTGGCTTGCCTTCAGGGCTGTTAAGAATTGCTTATGTGGTGGTGTGTATGTGAAGTGTGTACGTGAAGTGTGTGTTAGGAGTAGATGACCCAAGACCGTTTTCTATGCAGAAAAGTCTTACATAATCCATGAGATGTATGGAATAGCCCTTCTCAGCTTTTCCCCTTTGTGTGACAAGAGAGATGATCTTTTTCTTGCCCTCTACGGAGGTAAGCAAGAGTACAGCACCTAATGTCAACACACACACACACACTACATATTCCAACACAAAGCAAAACCAGTATTTGTGAACATACATCAAAACACAGAAATTAATTTCCCAGGAGGCACAGCTTTTCTATAGGACACATTTCCCCATAGAATTTAGCACTTTTTTTCTAGTGGCACTTAAGTTGGGTGCAAAGGAACAACATATAAAACATATTTTGGAAACTGCAGATTTTAGTGCAGAAAAAAAAATGGTTCTTGTTATTAGCTTAGCATAGCATGATTATCTCTACAACTGATTAACATCAGCCTATGACAAATTTCGGGCATTAGTTAATGTATTACTAACTAACTTTATTTTAATTCATTAGTCATCATGGACCAACAATAAACTCTTTTGGTCGCACTTTATTTTAGGGACCAATTCTCGCCAACTATTAACTATGACTGTTGCCTCAAACTTCTAATTTGCTGCTTATTAATAGTTAGTAAGGTAGTTATTAAGTTAATGTAATGACATTAAAATATATGGTCATGCAGAACAAGGCATTAATATGTGCTTTATAAGTATTAATAATCATCCAGTATGCTAGTAATATTAATGCCAATAAGCAGCTAGTTAATAGCAAGAACTGATCCCTAAAGTATTACCACTCTTTTTTATTACAGCATTTAGTAATATTAACTTACAAATACACTATTATTGATTGTCCATCCATGTTAATTCATAATACATTAAATGTGATATGTACAACTTGAAATGTCAAAAATGTATTAGTACAAGTGAAATTAGAATTAATCTAGATTAACAAATGCTGTAAAAGTACATGTAGTCCATGAAACCTACTACATGAAAAAAAGTTATCAATTTTAACCATATTGTAGCTTGTCTGTATAATAGATGTCATAACTAATCATCTTTTCATAATATGACTGCATGATCAAAAGTACCTCTTGTGCTCTTTGAAAAACTAACCAGAATAGCCTACAATTTCTTTTGCTAAGCCAAGACAAACTCCAGATTTTATTTATTTATTTAAATTATTACTATTCAGGCTAAACACTGGCAATGTTAGCGCAGGGGCTGGTTGGGACTTGTGTGCCATCATTCTTGAACATACACGGGTCAGACAAGGAGAGTATTGATAGAAAAAAAGCACTCAACTCTATATCACAATCAGTCTGGAACAAATATTTGAGCAAAAACAAAGACATATGGGCTGGCAAGGATAGTGTTATTGCTAATATATATGAAGCCATAGCTAAGTGTCACCACAACGTTAATTAGCTTCCTTACTAAAGTGCGAGGAGAATTAATTACTTTTTTTTGTAGGGCTTGTTGACACAGAAAGACCCAATTTGCTTTCCTGCCAGCCAAGAACACTTGGGTGCGTAAATACTCAAACTTTTGTTTTGCAATGGAAAACATTGCAGAGATCTTTATTAGCACATTTGCAGGAACAGTCCACACAGTTCTGCCAAACTTTTTAGCACAACAAAACTTCTGTGCGTGGGTTTACAAAAAAAAAAAACGAGAAAATACTCCATGCAAAAACATCCATGTTAAGCACGGGGGAGGTTCAGAAAGAGAGCGAATACAGATAGAGGTTTATGGATGGATTACGGTCATCTGTAACGTAGAGGTGACCTGAACGAACTCTTCGTGCTGCACATAATCACTGCTTCTGCCAGGGGAGGCTCTCTCATTCCTATGTAGCAAGGAAGACAGCAATCGTTCATGAATTCAAGATGAGGAAAAGGAACCACAGAGACACCATGAGAGCGCAAAGAGCTTTTTCTTGTTTGTTCAAGATTCATGCTGCAAGGCGTTTTGTTCTGATTTGGCATGGAGGGCACTTGAGTAAACATTGCCAAATAGGAAACCTCAATGAAAGAGAGCAGCAAGACTTAATGCAATGAATTCTTAAGATGTACATTAAATTACGATATGATAACGCTCACGCCAGGGAATTAACTGCGGAATTAATAAATGAGATACTATATTTTTGAAAACTGACTGGTGTAAACATACTGCTAAAAACACTTCTGCTTTGTGACAAAGACAGAAAAAAAAAATCTAAAATTGTGCTTTAGTGTAATAGTGAGAGTAGCCAAAAAAGCCAAAAATTAGGTTGTGATGAACCCTTTACAATAGTAACAAAATATTAAAATTTGGTCTTAATCTATATATAGATACGATTAAAAATTTTAATATTAATATCAGTTATGTGTTTTTAATGTATTCTAATGATTAGTGTCAAAAGCAGAAAGTTTTGCATATTTGCATATACACACATTATATATATCTTGACAGAATCTTATTAAGACAACTGCCACTAAGACAAACAAAAAATTTGAATAGAAAAAAAATTCTAAATTTTAAAATAACAGGCACCGTTTAATAACTCCATAATTAATGTGCAGCCTGAAACTCACATGAATATTTCAGACAAACACTCTCAAATTTGATTGGTTCAGGAGTCTGTGTATGCATGCTGATGTGTTTACAGCCAATGTTTTACATCAGAGACATCAGTCCTGCCATGTTTGTTGTCTCTCTTTAGCCGGCCAAGTCCCTGTTGTGGCGGAGCAGGCCTAAGCGCAAGCCTCCGGGGAGAGTTGCTGTGTCTAAATGGATAACTCTTACTGTGATTCACCACAGTGCTCTGGTTGTTCCTGTCTGACACAGCCTGCCCTCCATTTGTTAAATTAGAAGGCAACGATGACAGTGGTGAGAGGAGTGAGGAACAGAATGGAAATACATATATAATCACACACTTCCCTTTTAGCGCCATTTCTACACTGCACTTAATGCAATTTACAGCAACTCAAGGCACAGGCAGGACGAAGGAGAGAGAGAAAGAGAAGGAGAGATGCCACTCTATATAACCTGCCTTAAGTCAAGACCCCATTTACTTGATTAATACATGTGGCCTAGTCTTGTTGTGAATGATTTATCAGTGCATGTTATTTATTAAAGGAAACAAAAAAAACAACAACATAAAACTTTCAGACACACGCATACATACAAAGTGAGGAAATCCCCTCTGATAAAGTACTTTAAGATGACTGACTGAATAAAATCTGGGAAAACTCAATCAGATTCAAAACTGTGAACCCAACACCTGAAAACTCCAGAATAGCATTTACTTTCTCAAGCACTCAGATAACCTCATCTGTGGCATGTATTCAATTATCTTGTCGCGTTTTATAATATTGCCATGGAAACAGCCACTGCTTCACTCCGGAGCTGAAAAAAGAGAGCATGATATAAAAAGCGTTAAAACTTCATTTAGGCCACAAATTATGATATATTCGTGTGTTCAGGCAAGTCCGTTTTCAGGACGAAATCACTTCCATCAGAGGAAATTAAAAGAGGGCTTTTAATTAAAATGCATTGTTCAACATGAACAAAATATAACTCTTAAAGAATGATAGCGAGAACTGCGCTTTCATCTCCATGTTAAATATTAATGCAGTAATGCAAGTCTGAAAACTCGGGTTCCATTAGACTGACCTGAGCCTCCCACTGCCTTCATTCATCCTTGGCTCGCTCCAGATTAGCCAGAGGTAAAAAAGTGCCAACTCACAGAAGCTTGCACTAAAGCACAATGGATTTCTCGCTAACTCTAAGTACAACGTCAATAAAAAAAAACCCAACTGCAACTTCTTAAATATTTCTAGGCACCTTTGGGTTTCATTTGTATATTTTGATTGTCTGTGGCACTCAAGTGTCTCAAAGAAAATTGCACCATGGTTCCGCTTCTCACTAGCAAACTGGTACTCAAAGACGTTCCTCTGAAATTGGGCGTAGCTGTCCACCGATGAGGTCCTTGAACAAGATTCCTTGACAACAGGAGGGATTCAACCAAATGAAATCAAAAGTAACAGAAATATTCTTTCAGAAACCATTGCCGACATTAAGGGGGCTGGATTTGTCAGGTTAGCATTTTTCTTCTGTAATGCTCATTTAAAAGTTGGTGTATTACGCCCGAATCAATTTGTGCGAGACACCTATGAATTTCAAATATATTACATTTGATGCCCTGATTGTTTTGGAGGTCTCTTAAAGGGTTAGTTTACCCAAAAATGAAAATTCGTTCATTAAATATTCACCCTCATGCCAATCCAAACCCGTAAGACCTTCGTTCATCTTCGGAACACAAATTAAGATAATTAAATTATTCAGATAATGCAACTGAAATGTTCCCAAGTCGAGAAAGCTAGTAAGGACATCATTAAAGTAGTCCATGTGACATCAGTGGTTCAACTGTAATTTTACGAAGCTACGAAAATACTTTGTGTGCAAAGAAAACAAAAATAACTTTATTCAACAATTCTTCTCCTCTGCCATTATCGAGAGTACCACAACGCAAAACCAGTGATGTCACAGACTATTTAACGATGTCTTTAACTTACTACGTTTCTGGGACTAGGAACATTTCAGTTGCACTGTTGTCAATGCAGGGTCAGAAAGCTCTCGGATTTCATCAAAAATATCTTAAATTGTGTTCCGAAGATTAACAAAGGTCTTATGGGTTTGGAACGACATGAGGGTGAGTAATTAATGAAAGAATTTTCATTTTTGGAAGAACTTACCCTTTAATAGTATAAAAAGGACTTATATGTTCTTGTCCTTCCTCCAGGTATTATCGACCTTCTCGGTCCAGACAGATGTGGCCGACACGTGGCGTTGGGCTGCATTCACCCACCATACAAATTTATCGAGCTTAAATGTCACAAGCAGACGGCTGCCCTTCTCAACCCCTGCGGAACCCTGTCACGAGTGTTGTATAGCACACGAGAGCCTGGGGAGGCTATTAGAGCTGAAATCAACCCCCTGGTGACGGAATTATGCCCCAATAATACCAGAAAAGGCAGGAAAAAGAAGACAAACGAGTGACCGTGGGAGCGGCGAGGGGAAAAGGCAGACAAGTTCAGTGATGTTCTGAACAATGATGACGATGATGATCTAAGGGAGGATAGTAATCAGTGGTTGGTTTGTCCCAGTTTTCCAGAATCATGGGGCGATCCACCAGAGCCTCATTGAAGTAGTCCAAACTTAGATAAAAGATGACAGAAGGCCTTGTTTCTCAACAGAAAGCTGACTTCTCTTCAGATTTGCCTCCTCATAATTAGTGTGTTGTAATTACAAGACGGCTCTTTTAATAGCCTGTGTTGCGAGATGCGAGAATGCGGGTTGGCTCGGTGCACACTGGGTCATAAACCGCTCTCTAATCAGCAGCCATAACTCTGTTGCTCAGCAACCAGAAGTGTTCTAACATCTCCATGCAGCAACTGTTTACATTTCAGAGCAGTGTTGGCGCTGACGGCACATGATATTGAGAGGAACTTCTAAATGGATTCCCTCAATCTACAGGGAAACTGTGTTAAAAAAAGTGTGCAAGCATTCATGGGACCAGTCTCTGCACATGGGTAAACACAAATAAAATGCAAGACTTTGTTCTGTGTGAAGATTTACCAAGATGTCTCTGCTCATCAACAATGAATTAGTAGTGGGAGGAGATCAAGACCTAGTCTTACATGGTGATACTTTTGATTATAATGTCTGGTCCACACCACCACACATTAGGCCTTTGAACATAAAAAAAATAATATAATATAATCAGGGGTGCACATAAGTGGTGAGCAGGTGCGCAACTGAAGAAAAACAAAAAACAAAAAAAGAACTGGGTAAATAAGTTCAGACAGCTCATTTGCGTACCAACATGGTTGACAGCTATTTATTCACAATCACTGTTTTAGATCGACTAACTGTAATACTGTATAATATTTCCGTTTGAACTAGAAGAATAAATCTCAGCTATGCGCTGCCGGTTTCAGAGCAAAACGCAAAACTGTGTCATTCACTGACGCACTTCACTCTGTCTTCTCTCCACCGATAAGCTGGTGTTGTGGGCGTTCTGGCGCAATATGGCTGCCATCGCATAATCCAGGTGGATGCTCTGCATTGGTGGTGGTTGAGGAGATCCCCCCTCACAATGTAAAGTAGAGGTCGACCGATAGTGGATTTTACCGAT